>JALJCO010007665.1:0-78233 GCA_023101725.1 Atherinomorus stipes | reverse complement strand
GTACCATCCAGCTGCAGCACCGGAGCGGAAGCCCCTGACGTGACAAAAGCCTCTGGCTTGACGGAAATGCCCCTGGCGTGACGGAAGTGACGTAGAACAGGAAACTACTTATTTTTGATGCCCATTGTGAATTGGAATGGCGGCGGCATGCACAAGAATTGGAGCGGCATCTTCATGCTGAATAATGTCGACATTTAAAAATATGGTAAGCTTTGATACATTGATATTGTTAGCTAACTACGAGCTAACTAGCAATCTGCTATTTTGAGAACATTTTATAAAGGTGTTGTGCAATCTTTGAGATGCTGTGCATTGTCCTGCATTAAGATTTTTTTTGTCGGCCGTTACGGCGCTAATGACAACTCCGAGCACACAATGATGAAAAGACAAGCCAGTCTCGCTGTATTTCATTTTAACCATTACTGTCTAATAAAAAAAAAGCTAAGTTGAAGTTCCTCGAACGCAAAATAATACACAGACTGTCATATAAATACTGCCTGTTAATGTATTTTTTAAATATATATTTTTAAATGGATACTATCATGAACTTCAGTGTTCACTATACTGTACATAGCAAATGTTCTTTTTTTTTTTTACACAATTTTCAGTTAACATTCTCTTCCCTTCCCCTGTTTTTATTTTTTTTGCAGACTGTGTTATGTGAGAGGTTTTACAAATGTAAGCTTTTATGTATTCACAGACTGGAAATGCTTGCTTGGGCCTTGTTCAAGAGATGGCACAGTTGCAGGTAAGTTTTGCTATTTTTGAGATGGCTTATGATATGCATTACTACTTATTTTGCTTTCATTACAGTATTGTCTAAATTTTATTGACAGGGGAAATCTGTCTGGACACACCAGGAGCGAGACAACCTCTAGATCCTGTTGCCTTTGTCTTTGAAGAACTTTTGCCTGAGGTAAAATGTCATTGTCATCATTCATTTCCAGACTGGTAGAAACTGGAATATTGCCTTACCCTTATTGAGTTATTTCATTCTGCTACAGACAGTTATCTACAGCCTGATGGAGGTGCACTCCCTGTTGGTACAGAAAGCCACTGAGCTGTACAAATGGGGCCCACAGTATGAACCATGGTAAGATAAAGACGAGAGGTTTAATATTAAAAGTAGATGTTTTCATATATAGTGAAGTGTATATTAATTGAATATACTATTTGTTTATTGACTATTTTCATTTTTACAGTGAATTGGACCTCCTTTCAAATCTGCCTCCAGCAAAATCTGAATGCAGAGGCCACCAAAAGGATTCAGAACTTTGAAATCAAAATGAGAAAAGCACTCCAGTCAGAGAGATTTCTGAACCTGCTGTAAATTGTTGCTGTTGCTAAATGCAAGCTCCCTTTACAGATAATAAAAGATGACGAGCTGTGGTCTGTTTTATTTTTCTTCTGCAGATGGATCAGTTCTTACACAGCATGTGGATTTTTGTGAGAAATTACACATCCAACTAAGTGAGCGAGGGTTTTTATAGTATAGACCAAACAGTTGGTTCTTTAGTTGTTTATATATATATATATATATATACACACACACACAAAAGAAATGATATATAGAATAGAAATTATATGTATGGGCGCGGAGGTACTTTTGTGGCTATTTTTCCTTAAAAATCTTAGAATCTGAATTTCCTGTTCGGTCAATGTTTAGTGGGTAAATTTATCTACCAGAATATTCCTTCATTTGATTTTCTGATGTGCAATTCCCCTTGATGATCCTTTTGATCTTTAAAGTAGGCTAAACCTGATCTAATGAACACACCTTTTTGGTTATGAGTTAGATCTATTTAAGAAAAGGAAAACATGTAGGCTATAATATCCATCTCTGTACATAAACTACAGGAACAGGAAATAAGATGTTTGGGGTAATGGTAGTTTAGAGACTGCGCTGAAATTAGTTTTACTATATGATGAACACTACTTCCCATTATGATTAATCTTTTTAAAAGGCAACTGCTGCGTCACTTCCGTCCAGCCAGGGACTTCTTAAAAACACGCTGAAATTACTCTAGTCAGTTTAACTATATAATTAATCATAATAGAAATTACTGTCAATGAAAGGCCACTTCTACGTCACTTCCGTCCAGCCAGGGGCTTCTGTCACGTCAGGGGCTTCTTAAAAAACAAGCTGAAATTAGTCAGTTTAACTATATAATCAATCATAATGGGAATTATTGTTAATGAAAGGCCACTTCTACGTCACTTCCGTCCAGCCAGGGGCTTCTGTCACGTCAGGGACTTCTTAATAAACAAGCTGAAATTAGTCAGTTTAACTATATAATAAATCATAATGGGAATTATTGTTAATGAAAGGCCACTTCTACGTCACTTCCGTCCAGCCAGGGGCTTCTGTCACGCCAGGGGCTTCTTAAAAACACGCTGAAATTAGTCAGTTTAACTATATAATCAATCATAATAGAAATAACTGTCAATGAAAGGCCACTTCTACGTCACTTCCGTCCAGCCAGGGGCTTCTGTCACGTCAGGGACTTCTTAAAAAACACGCTGAAATTACTCTTTCAGTTTATCTATATAATTAATCATAATGGGGAGTATTGTCAACGAAAGGCCACTTCTACGTCACTGCCTTCCAACCCGGGGCTTCTGTCACGTCAGGGACTTCTTAAAAACCACGCTGAAATTATTCCGTCAGTTTATCTATATAATTAACCATAATAGTGTTATTGATTTTATTGTTGAAAATGAAAGGCTACTTCACTCCCCGTCACTTCCGTCAGCCAGGGGCTTCTGTCACGTCAGGGACTTCTTAAAACACGCTGAAATTAGTCAGTTTAACTATATAATTAATCATAATAGAAATAATGTTAATGAAAGGCACTTCTACGTCACTTCCGTCCAGCCAGGGGCTTCTGTCACGTCAGGGACTTCTTAAAAAACACGCTGAAATTAGTCAGTTTAACTATATAATTAATCATAATAGAAATAACTGTCAATGAAAGGCCACTTCTACATCCTTCCAGGTGATCGTTCTGCAGGACCATGATCTAAAATGGTGAAATTCCAAAAGAGAAAGCTAAAACAAGGGTGAAACTGAGTTGAGAATTGACCAAGTAAAAGTCCACTTTGTGTGTACAGTAAGTGAAATATTGGACTGGAATTAAAATGGGTGAGGAGAATTCAAGAAAAGTCAAACATCTTACAGTAAAACTTAACAAAGCTTGGATGCAATCTCAGAAAATTGATGATGAAACTAGTCCATAGAGAACGGTATGACTTCTAGCAAGAGTGTAACTTCATTTACACCAAAGGTGTGTGTGTACACAGTGGCGAACCATGAGCTCAACAGCTGGGCCTTCACAGCCTCAAAAACAACCCCACAGATAAAACTCCCAGCAACAAGACACCTATTCAACATTACCACCAGAAAACTGAATATCATTTAGGATACATAGATGATCCAATAAATGTGCTCTGAACATTCAAAATCCGTAAATATAAAACGAGTTCACCCAGAAAAACATGTCTGAGAATATTATCATCCAGTGAAGCTGACGCTGTTGACAGCATCATCACCATGGACAGCGCTTTGAAACCATAGTTTTACTGAATACACATATAACAGAAAATTAACATCTTAATTTAATCTTACACATTCCACAACACCTCCTAAATTCTCTACACATTAAGGGGTGGACAGAGGGAAAATAAAAACCTATGGCAAAATCCAAACATTGCAGGGATCGGCTCGCACATTTAACAAGAGGCAGTTATCGCTGGATGTTTTACAAACAACCTCCACAATAAAGAGCAATAACCCAAAAGTTTCCTTGGGACATATTAATCCATGTGAATAACAGCTGGTTTATAACACAGGCCGACCTTACTAGATGAAAATGAAATCCATGTCGGTCTTTCTTTGTGAAGTGGACGATGTCAGCGTCTTAATTACAGTTTATACTTGGACTTGAAATCCATAATAAGTCTTTTCTCTATGGACATCCTGTCCAGTTCTGTTCCTGGTGTGTCTTGATGTGTTTCAGAGCTGAGAAAGAGCGCTCAGCAGAGGAGGTGGACACAGGGATTAATTTGTTCTTTCCACTCTAACTCTGGAGTTGGTTGTCCATTTTATATTTTTTGCTTTTCAGCAAAAGTCACCTTGAAAAGTGTTTTTAGCAGCTAGCCACAACGTCACTCTCGTTCAACTCATTCAACTCTCATGCTAGCTCTTACCGCTCTGCTCAGATGGCTGACGTTGATCAGACTTCAGGAAGGCCGAGAGCTTTTTTTTTTTTGTGCCATGCCCACACAAAATCAAACCATGATTGGTCAATTTGCCCATCACTCTCCTACATGCATTTGCCTGCACCAGGGATTCAGGAAGGTCTTACAGTAATAGAGAAGGAAGATTTGGATTGGATAACATCCTCACAGTTGGCTCAATCTTATAACGCAGACGAGAGAAAATGTATTAGACATATTGATTATTAAATTACTAGATAGGTTAAACTATATATATACAGTACTGTATATAAAATAAAACTATTTTAAATTAGAGATCATTTTCTCTTTTAATTTTTTAAGGCCTTCTCTGAAGGTGTAGAAGGCCCTGAGGGTTCCACACTGGTATACTGATATTGATCAGAAATGATAGAACGTCTATTAGAGGTCTGAAACCCCTCCTCCATGGAATGTTCTACCACCTGTTAATGCATCCTAGAATCAATGTCATCAATAAGAAAATGTCAAACATTTTCTCCTGTTTCCTGTTTTCACATCTTCATCTGATTTACTTTCAGTCTCTTTTTCATGAAAATAAAAGAAACATTTCCCCTTTAGATCTGCTTTATTAATTTCTCCCAGTAGCTGAGATCTAACATGATGATGATGATCATGGTCTGCAGCTCCATCCCTCCATCTAGTGTCCTGATAGAAGTCCAGCAGCTGAAGGCAGCTTCCTCTTCCTCACTGCTGTCTGACTGCATTCATCTGACACTGATATGAAACAGAAACTCAGAGCCAATCAGAGGAGGAGCAGCTGATGATGGAGAGGAGGATTTCAGTTGATGTTCAGATGAATGATGTGTGTTTCCTCTGCAGATGAAGGTAGAAAGTGTGTGTGAGCTGATGTGAATTCAGCATCATGGATCAGTGTGAGGACGGAGAGGAGGGAGCCCCTCCCCTCTAAAACCACTCAGAGGTGAGATGAGCATCTCTAACTGTCCATGACTCTTCTCCATGTCAGAGATCACAACTCACACCAAACATCTGGATTCACAGGAACCAGCCTGGACCTGGACCTGGATCTGGACCTGGACCTGGACCTGAAGTCAGACCTGAACCCAGCTGTGTGTCCATGAAAAGTGATTGGTCGATGGAGCAGCCTATTCAATTCCAAGCTGGTGTTTCCTCAGAGCAACAGTGAGTATCTGTCAGTGTTCAGTGGAGGTTGGATCATATTTCAGATGAAAACTAGTTTCAGTTGAATCATTTCTTGATGTAATTTCTGCTTCATGTTTGGAATCTGATAGTTTCTGAATTGACTTCCAGTTTCTTATTTTAGTAAAATGCTGTTGAGCAATTTCAGAATTCAGCTGTGAAATCATTAAACCATCTTTTTCACAGGAACCAACCAGGACCAGGACCCAGCTGTTTGTCCTTTAATAGCGACCGGTCAAAGGATGTTTTTCCTGATTTTAGCTCAGAGGAACGGAGGTGAGCTGGGTGTAAATGTTGTATCAGTGTGAACAGTTTTTATTCCAACATGTGTTTCAGCTCTTTTCCATATTTCTATGCTCAGATGTGACACTGGTTACGTTTACATGGAGACTTTTTCCCTTTCGGAATGAATTCATTCTGATTGAGGATTTCAGCGCAGCTGTTTCCATGGGAACTAATTCATTCTGATCTGGTGTGTACATGCGCCAATATTAATTCAGAATAATCCTGTCTGACATGCGCAGAATGATGTTACATCACGTTATTCAATAAAGACAGAGGTCTAAAAACTGATCGCCACGGTTGTTGTGGTTTCTGCAGGACTTTAATCCAGCAGCAGCTGATACTCATGAGCTCCTACTGCAGACAACCAAGAGAAAATGCGTAGAGACAGAGTTTGAGTAAAAAACTAACTTTCTGTTGCTGCCCATGGAATTGTGTTGTTCACAGCCATCTATCAAAGTGAGGAAACGTCACTCGTTGCACGTTGACGTCTTGTGGAAGCATGTGCTGTGAGAGTGCAACCTCACAATGTTCCGATTCAGCGTTTACACGATACCCGGTTCGGTTTGGGGAAAGGAATATTCTACCCCCTTGAAACCGAATGAATTTTCATTCGGTTCAGCACTTTTCATTCGGAAAGAGGTGTTTACATGGATCATTTTCATTCCAAAAGAACTTTTAAACTGAAAGCAATCAGTATATTTGGGTCCATGTAAACCCAGCTAGTGATTTAATGTTCACGTCTTTACTATATAGACCCTTTCCAAAAAATTTGAATATCTTGGAAAAGGTGTTTATTCTAATATATGCTAATTTTTTTGGAAAGGGTCTGTATATAGATATAAAAATAGACGTGAAAATGCAAATGACATGCAACAAAAGGGCCTGAGGCTGGGAATCAAACCTGGGCCTGCACTAAAGACTATGCACTTGGGACAGTTGCTCAACCTCTTGTGCTAATCACACACAGCCACCCAAAGAAAACCTTTCAGCCCAACTTTGTCTGTTGCTGTGGGCAGCCTATGTGGGTTACGCTTTATTCCTGAATGTTCCAAATATACGGATTACCTAATGTCCCATAAGAAGTCATGAGTATTTGTGTGTGACTCCGAAGCACTGCCATGAATTAAGACACTTCATATTTAGGCGTATTTCACAGAGTTATGTTTAACCCTATAAAGCTGTATGTATCATGTTTGGTACATGCAGTTTCCAAAAACTTTTGTATCACTTTATGGTAAAAACTTTGCTCAAAACTCTGTTGTACACAATCTGATACATCTTATAGCAGGAGGCAGAAGACTACGCTACAATAATTATGAGATGTTGCACAGCAATAAATGTTGTACAAAAATTATTTTTGTTCATTTTTTCCCATATTTTGTTAAAGCGCCTAACAAAGACGTCAGATTTTAAAAGATAGAATTTTATCCCCATTTTATCTTTGCTTGGGCTTTAAAGGGCTAAATAAGGATTTTCCATCTCCTTAGCCCACATCACACTTGTGTTCCCTGCAGTACAAACCACTGCTTCCAAACCACTTTCTCTTCTTATTTGAGACACCAGCTGCCTGCTAAAGTTGGAATTTTAAGACTGAATGTGCAGCAGTAAAGTTACAAACTCTGCTTTTCAGTGGTGCCCAGGCAGATATTTGTTTGGTGTGCAGGTGACCATGCTGGGTATGACTGTGCCAAGTCAGGGGCTGAGCTAGACATTGTCATCATCAGGGGCTTAGCCCACAAAAAGATTCATTGTTACAAGGGTGATCCAGTACACCAAATAAGAAATAAGAATTTAATCTATGTTCCACTTTCTATTATTACCTCTGTTAACTTTCATTTCTCCCTTGTCAAGCCCAGCAGTATGGTATGGAATGCTGTTATAGACAAATGTTTAATTAAAGAAATAAAATAAAATGAATAAACAGGATATCAAGTGGAGCCTTATGTTCATAAAGCTCCGTTTGGTAAAGAAAAACTGTTCAACAAAATAAAGCAATCAGACTTCCATTCTGCTTGCTTTGATGCTGGACAGGACAAGTAAAAAAAAAAGAAAAAAAAAAAGAATTTAATCTACAGGTGTGGTACCAAAAATTCATTATTTACCTTTATCTACCTAATGTTTAGGGTGTCCTGCCCATGTTCTTTAATAATCACAACACTACATTATGTTCTCATTTTAATGTATTAATGGATATTGGGGAGTGGGTGGCCTAGTGGTAGCGTCGTGGGCTTTGGCGTGGAGGACCCGGGTTTGAGTCCCCGACACGACTCCTCGGTAAAAACCACTGTGGACCCCTGAGCAAGGTCCCTAACCCCCCCAACTGCTCCCCGGGTGCTTTAAGTAGCAGCCCACTGCTCTCTGATACAGTACAGAGATGGTGAAATGCAGAGCCCTGATTTCCCCTCGGGGATCTTACCAGTATAACAAAAAAACAAACAAACATTAAAGTTAAAACTCAGTCTTGGTGTCACACATCTTACTCAAAGAACAATACCACACAGCTCAGGACCAAACCAGGACTCACTGAGCAGAATTCACAGAACCAGTTCTAACCAGGACTCATCCAGGACAGAATTTACAAAATCAGGTATAACCCAGGACTAAACCAGGACTCAGTCAGGGATGTATTCATAAATTTCACCAAAAATATAAAGAAAAACTGTTTTTAAAAAATTTTACTTCACCCAAAGTAAATATGTCCTAAAATATAATTCATTTTTTAAAACCTGGTTCTTGTTCCACATCTGTGTTGTTCTCATTCTTGCTTTTATCTTCTCTTTGTATAAACACACAAAGATCAACCAGAGCCACACAAAATATTATTGTAAAAATTGACACACAAATTTATTCCACACAATTATAAGGTTATTTGTACCTTTGTTTTGGAGTTAAAACAGGTGAAAGGTCATATCTGCATATTGTGGTGGGCTGAAACCACAATATCACCAGCTAAGGTGTTTTTTGTTATTGCTATATGTACAACATTTAAACATGACAACATCATTTAACCTCAACTTCAAAAGAAAGTACACAAACTAGAGTACGTATAAGACCTGTCTGTAAGCGCGTTCACGAGGCAAACGTCAGAGTCAAAACAAAGTTTTATCAGGGCAGACAAGTGAAGGAAATGATGTCCCAACAGAGAAAAACGTGATAAAAATGTAACGGTACGGTTGTTAGAGAGGATCCGCAGAGTAAAAGGGCTGGACTCTGATGAATATAAGGAGTGGACGTCTGACGTGAAGTTAACCAAACAGCAACAACAATTTTAGCTTTTGTAGCTACATTAGCAGCTTGTCCTTTCGTCAACCATCGTTTACTGGTCTCTTACACAAAAGATAAGTTACACAAGCAACAACACTTACCGACTGCACATCCTCACTGATAAATATAATCCACTGGGGAGTCACGTGCGCCTTAGAAGAGCTCTGAACTCCCGTTAACATTTTTCAAAGTCAACTCCGAAACATCTCCTGCTAATACCCCGCTTGATGTTGGTGAACATTTCCAGTTAACTGGGAAAATTCAAGGCAAGGTTTATGCCAAAATATGGCAACAAGTAACAAAAAATGAAGTGTGCAGACACGCCTGCCAACTGTTGCTACTGGAGGAGCTAACCCTGCTAGTCCTACTAGCCAAGATGAGGGCCAAAAAAAAAGATATAACCAGCTTGTTTGCAGAAATTGCCAAGGTTAGGGCGACACTAAATTGTGTTGCAAACGATGTGACACTGATCAAGACGGACACAACAGACCTTAAGAATTCCGTAAATGCCATTCAAACAAGGCTAATGGAAGCAGAAAGCCGTATATCTGATGTAGAGGACCAGGTAGCTAATTAGGCTAAAGACAACAGCAAGCTAAGTAAGAAAATCGAACAACTCTGACCCGAATGGATGACCAGGAAAACAGGGCTCATCGGAAGAACGTCAGACTGGTAGGACTAAAAGAGGGGAAAGAGGCTGGAGGTGCTTTGTCTGATTATGTGCAGAAGATACTTTCACACATGGTTTGGGGCTGTCTGGAGGTGATTATGAGATCGAGCGGTGCCATAGAAGCTCGGATCCTCGTCCGAGCCCTAACCAACCTCCACGCATCATACTGGTGAGATTTCTCAGGTATACTGCTCGAGACAAAGTGCTGGCAATTGCCAAGAAGAAGAAGGGGCTACAATGGGAAGACTGCATCTTGTCGTTTTATGAGGATATGACGAAGGAGCGCTCAGCACAGCACAGATTATTCTCCCCGGTGATGAAGGTATTGTGGCAGCAACAAGTGAAGCATACGCTGGCACATCCAGTGGCGCTTTGATTCACATGGAAGGGAAAACGACTAAGCTTTACTGATGCACAGGAGGCTGAAAGTTTTGTCCGAGACAATACTGTCAACACGGTGGACGGAGAAGTTTTGGAGCACGACGCGGGACCCTCAGGCTAATGTGATCAAGTAAGAAAGCGGAGAAATCACTACATCTGACGGGTCGGGGAGGACTTCATGGCGCTGCCAGGACCAGGACGACAGGAGGAGCAGGAGGACCGTCTTTGGAACCCACGCGGACCAGATAAGACTTGACTCTACTGCCGGGAAGGCTTTAACACTGCTATGTTCCTTTTGAGTGCGGTGTTTCATTTTTTTGTTTCTGTTATACTCTGAGTTTTGTTCCTACAGTGAGGTAATAATTTGTGTTTTATTTACATCTGCACTGACAAGTAGATGCAGGAATCTGAGGCAGCTTATTTCACATTCAGATAAATATGGGTAAGAGTATTAATATTGTAACATGGAATATAAATGGATGTGGTACACCAGTTAAAAGAAAAACAGTCCTCAGTTATCTTAAAGGGATATTGTGTAAGTTCTCCTGTGTTTTATTCACAAAAACTGATTATTTGGTTCAAAAGTGTTTTTTCATTAATCAGTAATCACTCCCATCAACAAACTGAAGTGCTCCTCTAAGTTCTAAATTTGCCGTTCGTATCATTTATTTACACATCGAGCGGGTGGGCTCGGTGAAGGCTGCCATGTCTATCGCCATGTTTTTGCGTTCGGGAGAAGCGTGGCGGTAGGAAAACACAGAAACTCACCGGACACACCGGAGTTTTCAGCTCAGTTCGAGGTAATGCCTTTGAAAAGTCACCGTGCTGCAGTGGGGAGAGACTAGCGTCTCACTGACGCTGGGTTCACGTGCAGTCGGGCAGACGGCCGTTGGTAACAAACCAGATGTCATTTTAATCAATGAAGCCGAGCGAAAGACGGTAAAACATGGGTCAGGGAAAACAATACGACATCGCCATGACAACCAAACAGATGTGGACTGATGTCACTGTAACTGACAGACCACGTCTTCACATAGAGGCCGGTGATAACTTTACATGCAGCGGATGTCGTCGGTCTGCCCGGTTTCACACGAATGCAGCATGAAAAGTACGAGGGAGCTGCTCCCGATTACACAGTGTCCCTTTAAGTCTCATAACACAGACATTGCATTTATTCAAGAAACGCATTTTGGAAATGAAACAGAAGCCTTAAAAATGAAACGAGAATGGGTTGGTAATGTATTTCATAATTCTGTGTCTAGCAAAAGTCGCGGAGTGATGATACTAGTAAATAAGAAACTTAACTTTGTTTTATTACAAGAGTCTAAAGATGTGGAGGGACGTATACTGTGTCTTCAGGCACTTATAAATGGGGTAAAAGTTGAACTATGCAATTTTTATGCTCCCAATAGGGAAGAACACAATTTTATTCCTAATATTATTAAGATGTTGGGTAATTTTGAAGGTCAGATTATTCTTGGAGGAGATTTCAACCAGGTTTCGGATGAATATATAGATAGAAGTGCTATTAGAACAAGTTCTAATATTCTAAATAAATCTGCATCAGACATTTTTAAAGAGGAAATTGGGCTAGTTGACATCTGGAGACTTATACACCCTTTGGAAAGGGAATATACATTTTACTCACACTCCCACAAAAGCTATTCCCGTATTGATTATTTTTTTATCTCTAGTTTAAGTGTTGACTCAGTTATGGATTGTGAAGGTGTAATTGCTCTAACAGACCATGCCCCAGTGGAGTTGCATATAGATTTACAGGTTGATAAAAACAGTCGTGGTAGATGGAGATTGAACTCCTGCATATTACAGGATGAACAATTTGTGGCAACACTGAAAGACGATATCAAATTTTTCTTAGAGGAAAACATTGGGACGACAGACAGACTGGTCACAGTGTGGGACGCTTTAAAGGCCTTTGTTAGGGGTAAGTGCTTGGGGTATAGTTCTATGAAAGTAAAAGAAAGAAGAGAAAAAGTACAAACCCTGGAAAAACAGATTAGTGATTTGGAAAAACAACCGGCAAAAAACCATGATGAGTGTAGGTTCAGGAAAATATGCCAACTGAAGTTTAATCTTCATGAAATTTATCACAAGAAGGCTGAATACACATTGTTCAGACTTAAAACAAATTTCTATGAGAATGGGAAAAAAACAGGACGGTTATTGGCCAGACAACTAAAGCGATTATAAAATCAAAATGTAATAACAGCAATTTAAAAAGATGACAAATTGATGACAGCCTCTTCTGATATTAATACTGTTTTCAAAATGTTTTATTAGGATCTTTATACATCTGAGAATATTGCTAGTACTGAAGAATTGGAGTCCTTTTTGATCAAATAACAATACTGAAAGTCTCCCAGGAAGGAAAGGTTAGACTGGAGGTGCAAATAGCAGGCTGAAGTTCAGAAAGCTATTACTGGAATGAAAACTGGAAAATCGCCTGGCATAGATGGCTTCACGGCTGAGTACTATCATATGTTTTCAGACATACTTGCTCCAATTTTAGCTGAAGTATATCAAGAAGCTTTTCAATTTGGCACTCTCCCTGACAGTTTTAACCAAGCTATAATAACACTTCCTCCAAAAGGTAACAAAGATTTAACTGATCCAACAAACTATAGACCTATTAGTTTAATTAATGTAGATTGTAAAATATTATCAAAAATTTAAGCATCAAGATTAGAAACTGTGTTGCCACAGATTGTTCATAAAGATTAGGTAGGGTTTATTAAGCATCGGTCATCAGCAGATAACATGAGAAGGCTATTGCACCTGTTCTGGGTCAACAAGAACAGCCCAAATCCTGTAGCAGCAATATCACTTGACGCCCAGAAAGCTTTTGGCAGGGTTGAGTGGAGCTTTCTGTTCACTGCTTTGTCACAATTGGTGACTGGGTGACAATTTTTGTAGGTGGGTTAAGACATTATACTCAGGACCAAAGGCCGCAGTGTTCACTAACGGAGTGTTATCCCCCTTTTAGTATCTCTAGATCTACACATCAGGGTTGCAGTCTCAGTCAACTGTTGTTCACAATCTTTTTGGAACCTCTGGCGATTAAAATTAGGGAAGATTCCAAAATCATGGGGGTGAGCGGAGGGGGAGTGAACTTAAATTATTCCTGTATGCAGATGACATTTTGTTGTTATGCCAGGACCCTGCCAGCTCTGTGACAACACAGTTAGAAGTTATCAATGGCTTCTCTAAACTGTCAGGTTATAAAGTCAACTGGCATAAGTCAGAGGCAATGCCAGTATCCCAAACTTGCAATGCTAATTTACTATCTGCATTTAATTTTAAATGGCTACAAAAAGGAATGAAATATCTAGGAATATTGCTTAATTCAAATGTCGATTAAATCATGACTGATAATATAGCAAAGCTCCTCCAGAAGACTAAAGGCTAATTTGGATAATTGGAGTAAGGTTGCTTAACATTATGGGGCAAGGTAAATACAATAAAGATGGTTGTAGCTCCTTCAATCAATTATTTTACAGGAATGATACCAATCTGTATACCACCACAAATTCTTTTAAAGGAATAGTTCACCCTCAGAATGATTTAACTTTATTTTCCACTTACCCTGATGGTGAGCAAGACTCTGGACCACTTTTTTAATATGTCAAATGCAGCCGGAGTTCAGGGCGACTTCTCATTCCCCCCCAATGGAGTTCGCCAGGGTCCGAGCCAAAAAGGTCCATAAAAGTCCACAAAAAATTGTCAATATTCCTCCATACTGCTCGTCCCATGTAATCCAAGTGCCCTGAGTGGGTAGGGTCCAGAATTTACTTGAAACTACGCCATTTAGTATATTTTTAGTCTAAACAAGATTACATGGCATGCCCAGCAAGCACGCCGATGCGCATTCACGAAACTACGGAAGCCACGGCAGACGAGATTGCGCGTTCTCTTTTTCTTTCTTTCTTTCTTTTAGATCAATATCCAACCCCTCCTGTGATTGTCCCGGTTTGTCTAGAGCTCTTGCGCCAGTGTTGCCAGGTGGGAAATATAGAATTATCGTACCAGAGACTCAAAATTATCGTATTTTGAGGGAAATTATCGTACATCCGTCATAAGTAAAATAACAACCCCACTGATGCGTGAAATATTGTCACTCTTGTGTTTAAAAGCACTCATAGGCACTCGTGACTTTGCTGCGTCAGTACGGAATGGGTTAACGGCGTCATAATATCAGGTGTAATCTACACAGATGATATGTATGTAGGTTTATGAAGTTTCATATTCATTTTCATGACATAACTTTAACAGCGACCACCAAACAGGAGTGAGCCTGACTCGCTTGGCATGATGTCACAGGTATACAGATTATTATGGGCCGGTAAATATTTTAACCACTAAACACAACTTATATTGATGCTCAGTCTTACTTGTGAAAAGTAACTCCCAGTTTGCTGCTTTCGATGCTCCGCCGATTACAGCAGAAGATGCTGCGCAGCTCTGGCATCGTTCGTCCACAGTAGTTATTAACTTAGCTGTGACTGGTCCAAGATGGTGGCCAGGTTTCTCACCCTCCATCAGTCAATCCGGCTTCTACTCATTTATTATTTATACTAATATGTCCTCCTCTTCCTTCGTGTTGTTTTGGTTTTGAATCTCACTCGCCTTTCTGTCTGAGCGTCTCCTGGGGTGGGTGCAGCTACCATGCAACCAATCAACACATGAATGTCACTCGCATCTCACACTTAGCAAAGCATGATTGGCTGGTAACATGTCACATGGGAACTGATGCCTTCAGGGTTCACAAAAAAAATTCGCCAGCCGACAGTTTTGCTCAAATTAATATGAAATGGTCAAATTATCGTACATTCACCCTTTTAGGATTATTGATCGTACATCGTACAGAGGGCCAAATTATCGTACAAATACGATAATTATCGTACACCCTGCAACGCTGTCTTGCGCTCTTACTACAATGTAAACTGTGAATTTCTTCTTCTACGCTTGCATTATCGGCAGAGTAGGCTCTGAACGCCGAGGCTTCCGTAGTTTCGTGACCGTGCATGTGCGCGCTTCATGGACGTAAACAATACTCCTTTTTAGACTCTAAAAATATACTAAATGGCGTAGTTTCAAGTAAATTCTGGACGCTACCCACTCAGGGCACTTGGATTACATGGGACGAGCAGTATGGAGGAATATTGACAATTTTTCGTGGACTTTATGGACCTTTTTGGCTCAGACCCTGGCGAACTCCATTGGGGGGAACGAGAAGTCGCCCTGAACTCCAGCTGCATTTGACATATTAAAAAAGTGGTCCAGAGTCTTGCTCACCATCAGGGTAAGTGGAAAAAAAAAGTTAAATCATTCTGAGGGTAAACTATTCCTTTAAGATACAATAATATGATAAAACATTTTCTTTGAGATAATAAACCCCGTATTAGTCTTGGTAGGCTCTCTCAACCAAAAGAAGGTGGTTTATCTTTACCAAGTATAGAACATTACAGTATATCTTTTGAAATGTCTAAGTTGTGTAAACACTGGACAAAAACTGAATCAGATTTGGACTGGGTTTTAACTGAACAAGAACTCACCGCTCCGTTCACCCCTATTGAGGTGTTAACTCAAAAGCCAGAAAGTGGAGGAAAAAGGTTGGATAATCCTATTTTAAAATTCTCAAAAATGGTATGGCAGGAGGTTCACAAAAATGCAACATTTCCCCATATTTACAAAAGCGTGCTTCCGTATGGCACAATCCAAAAATCAAGATAGACAAACAGACAATTGACTGGCCGCAGTGGTTAAAAAAAGGAATAAGAACAATAGGTGTACAACAATCTATATGAAGAGGACACATTTGTGTCATATAATGGGCTTAAAGGAGAATATAATCTGGAGGGGCATGATCACTTTTGGAAATATTTACAGATTAGGAATTGTTTGAAAGATAAAATTGATTTCCCCCAAGAAAAAAACCCATAGAGAGTTTTCTACGATTACCACCTTTACTTACCACGGCATCAAAATGGTATAACATATGTCCATGGGTTAAAAACAATATGCGCAATAAACCTAAAGTAATATGGGAAAGGAATCTGGGTTGCTCGTTTGAGGAAAAAACATGGGATTATTTCTGATAATGGGCTTTATATTAGGGAGGCTAGAGGTAAATTTATCCAATACAAAATTCTTAACAGGTATTATTTCACTCCTTCCAGACTTTATAAAATGGGCATATGTAAAGATGACTTGTGTTAGAAATGCCAAGAAGCAAAAGATACTTTGATACATGCTCTCAGGAATGTCCGTTAATCTCTCCAGTATGGAACAGCGTTTTGTCATGTATGGAGGGATGGTTGGAGTTCAATTACCCAAATCACCAAGACTGTGCTTATTGGGAGACAGAGGCGATGTGCCACAGCTGGACAAAGCAACTTTCAGTGTTAAATACTGGACTTGTGACTTGTGCTCGCCTTATATTAATGTTATGGAAAGAACCCCAGGCTCCAACCCTCAATATGTGGAGAGAACTAATGATTGAAAGTGCAGCATGCTGGGAAGACTAAACAGCAAAAATGAGGTTATAAAAGAACAATGGGAACTATGCAATGTTCCCATTGACAATGAGAGTTGCTCAGTGGACGTCCCCCCCCCTCCTTGTCACCGTCGTCCTTTCTGACAAAGCTGGTCATAACTACTCCGTGGCAGGTAATCAGCTGCTTTCAGGTGGTGCTAAAGAGGCTAGCTTAGCAGCCCGCAGCCTCTCTAGTTCACGTCATTCGGAGAAAGAAATTCAAACCATGTACTGTGGAGAGCGCGCTCTTGAGGCTGATTCTGGTGAGAAGAGAGAGCCCGCACTCAAAGATGAAGTCACTTTCACTCTGGATTTTCTGGCACGTTTTAACTGAGGTCCTGTTCTAGTACTCTTGAGGAGTTTTTCTTTAATAAAGGCACAAAGATGAGAAGTTTTAACAAAGTTTATTCAATACTGCAGTATGAAAGACAATGAGAGTCGCTCAGTAGACGAATCTGCTCAGCGAGTCTGACCTCGTTTCCTCATTTGCAATAGATATACTGGTGCTGAAAGGGGACTGATTGGTTCACGCCTTACAGTTACACAGACATTGTCTCATCTATCAGGTCCAGCTCAGCCTGCACCTGATCTATAAGTAAGATATCCAGACAGACAACAATGTCTGACTACCCCTACACTAAGACAATTTTATGACCCCAACCTTTACAAGAAGAACTTGTATCCTCTGCTTGACCCTTACAAGAGCAACTTGTACTATCTGCTAGAAGTTGTTTATAGTTTCGCTCTGATTCATATCTGAGCTCCTCTTCGCCCCCTGCAGCACCAATGTAACACAAGCATATTGTAGTTCACACATCTATAATCAAATAAGCAAATAACTCTTAAGCAAAATCGCTCTTATGAGCAAGTAAAATTGAGCTTACGTGGAAATTTCCACTACAGTACACATGTTTTAACGTGAAAAAGTGGGATTTCCGGGTGATGACTCCTTTAAGTTTGCCCATGACCATTTGGATGATCCAGAGGAGTCATGGGAGAAAGTGCTGTGGTCAGATGAGACCAAAATAGAACTTTTTCATCTTAATTCCACGCGCCGTGTTTGGAGGACAAAGAATGATGAGTACCATCCCAAAAACACCATCCCTACTGTGAAGAATGGGGGTGGAAGCATCATGCTTTGGGGGTGTTTTTCTGCACATGGGACAGGACAACTCCACTGTATTAAGGAGAGGATGATCGGAGCCATGTATTGCAAGATTTGGGGGAACAACCTCCTTCCCTCTGTTAGAGCATTGAAGATGGGTCTTGGCTGGGTCTTCCAACATGACAATGACCCAAAGCACACAGCCAGGATAACCAAGGAGTGGCTCCGTAAGAAGCATATCAAGCCCCGTCCAGCCTCTCCTTATGTCCTGCCATACTCAAACATTTAACACTGATAAGCCCCAAGATTTGAGAATTCTCGTCAGACTCCAGTCCCCCCCAACCCCCTTTCACAACTCATTAATCCCTTTTCTCATGTAAATGCCCCATTAGCGCGTTCCTTGGACAACCATTCCACCACCTTCAGTTTTAGTTTTAGCTGAAGCCTCTCTGTTGACAACTGTTTCACCTGAGAGCACGGGGGAAAAAAATCATATTTGTAATTAAATATAACTAGGCCTATGTCATCAGTGTCGCCAACACCGGAATGATTTCAAACAGCTGAGCCATTAGCGCAATGATCAGATGATAACTGATCGATACAAAGAAAGTAGCTTGATGAGCTGGAACGGTGTAGAGAGGGAAGGCAAGAATATTTATACAATAATGACAATCTGCCCTATTCACTAGGGGGCAAAAACAACTCACTTCAGGCGGTCTCTGCTCCCCCGCAGCATGGGAGTACGGCTTTGCTGCTGGGTTGGAGAAGGGGGGCAGACACACATAAAACGTGTCGGTCGGAGTCTCTTTATTTTTTTTTATTTTTTTCATTTGCAATCCACCTGTTGCTTCTGTCTTGCTGCAGCACTGATTCATCTCTGCATGTCACCTTTTCTGGAATACTTTCACATAATCTGATCCAGAAACTCAGGAGTCTGAAAACAGAACAGCGCAAATTCCCGTCAAAATGAAAATATCTAGAAATGATCATATTTCTCAATCCCCTCTGTTTACCTGAGAGTACTGGGACAAATCATATTTATAATAAAATATAACTGTACGTCATCAGTGTCGCCAGATCTGTTGTAGTGGAATGATTTCACACAGTTGAGCCGCCAATGCAGTTATCAGCTGATTTAGACGATCAGATCACAAATTTCTTTCTTTCTCTCTCTCTCTTTTATTCATCCATGTCAATTTTAACTGTATACAGCCCCACAATAACTAAAATGTTACATAATATATTAACATGAATGAAGGGAGCATGGAGAAGACAATGTCTTATGTTACATGCCCCTTACAGAATATAAATCCAAATATTGCTATTGATAATGTAAGTATTGGAAGAGTTAAGGAAATAAAATTTCTGGGAGTTATGTTAACGAAAGATTAAGTTCAAAGCCTCATGTGGAGTATATTCAGACTAAAATTAGTAAATGTATGAGTATTCTGCATAAAGTTAAATATACTCTTAGTGAAGCTTCATTGTTACTTTTATACTCCTCATTAATTGTTCCATATTTTTCATATTGTACTGAGGTGTGGGACAATGCATGCAGCAATGCAACTTAAAGGTTGCACCTGCTAAAAAAGAAGGCTGTGAGAATTATATGCCATAAAGACTCCACATATCACACAAATCATCTTTTTGTTAAAGAGGCAAAACGGAGTTTTCTAATGGTACTGCCACCTG
Source organism: Atherinomorus stipes (assembly GCA_023101725.1). Taxonomy (NCBI): domain Eukaryota; kingdom Metazoa; phylum Chordata; class Actinopteri; order Atheriniformes; family Atherinidae; genus Atherinomorus; species Atherinomorus stipes. The sequence continues at coordinate 58,871 of JALJCO010007665.1, read as the reverse complement.
TGGCCAAAACACAGAACTACAACAGTCTTCTGCTCGTTCTCGTAGCGCTCGCTCGTACGAGCACACTTCAGAACAGAATAATTTGCAACGAAGAAGACCTTGATTCACGAGAACGATGTTCACAGAGGTAAGAAAATTAATTTACTAATTTATTGTTTGGAAAACTAGGTTGTCCACAATATACTTGACACAAAAGAAAATTACCTCAGGTGGCCTTGGATTAAAAGAATAGACAATCAGTGTTAGTATCTTTTATAAGTCATAACGTAAACAGACAAGTTCTACCGTGTCACAAAAAGGTGCCTTTATCAAAAACGTCAAATCTTTGCTGCAGTAACACGGAAAATTAATTAGGCTACCGTTGTTAGTTGATCCCATGCCAGTAGAATTACCTGGATAACTCATTTCTAGTGAACATCGGCTAATCCAAATGTTTCACTCAGACCCATTTTCACGGGCTTTTTGCCCATATGATTTATCGTTATATTTAGGAGCAGGGAAAGCAGGACAAGTTCGAGCTCCCATACTTTTTAATGTCACCAATTCGCGATGAGTGACGTTTCAGGCCACAGCCTTTCTACTTCTTATTCTTTTTCTCTCAGTTGGTCCAGCAAAAACGCTATTTTGGGGTGGATGTACACGACCCAGCTGTTTCTTATATTTATACATGTTCAAGTAATGTCTTATGACGTAACAGCTACACAGTGCATCACACTTCATTATCTTGTTTTGTGAGATTTAGAAAACCCAAATGAAATGAAATGAAAAATACTTTATCCCAGAAGGGAAATTCAGTTATGTAATAGGCTCATACTTTTTCCAAGTAATAGCTAGTTGAGCTTTGCATGGCTTTGTGCAACACAATTAGGCAACATTACAAATAATTAGTGTTGCATAAAAACGTTTATATTTCGGAATAGTACTTTGACACATTATTTATGCAACAAATTATGTATTTACCCAGATGTCATTCAAAATTCTAAAAATGTGTCTAACTACCCTTCCTCCTTAGGACAGCTCAGAAGGAGTGGACTTTCCTGTGGAGGACAGCTCTGACGGGAGCAACAGCAATGACAGGGGTGCAGGAAGGAGGAGGTCGAGAGGGAGAGGATGAGGCAGAGGTGATAGAGGTAGAGGGAGAGGCAGAGGTGATAGAGGTAGAGGGAGAGGCAGAGGTGCAAGTGGAGGGAGAGGAAGGGGAAGAGGAGCCAGATTTATCAGTGAGGAGGACAGACAGAGGGTTGCTGAGCTACGTGCTGCCAGAAATGCTGAGATGCAGGTTGGTCATAATTATTAAAAAAATATCAAAACAATATACCCTGACATCAACTTGTGTGGTCCAAACAATGATTGTGGTTGTCTTTTTAGTTACAAATACAACAGCTGTCTTTGGAGGAGAGGGATGAAATCCTTCAGCTGGTGGTAGGTCGTCTTCCTGGAGTTCTTCTTGACATCATGGAATTCCGACAGGCAACACCAGGACCAGAAATACCACATCAGGGTCAACCAGCTTGGTGCACCTGCCACAACTGCAAGTTGATGCCCACAGATGTGGAAAACAAATGCTGTCGACAGACTCCAACAAACTGCGTCAGCAGAAGTGCTCACATGGAGCTTTACTGTCTGGATGAAGGCATCTTGCGCCTGGCACGCCAGACTTGGAATGACATCCTTTCCCTGCATGACAGCCAAGACCCTGGGATTGATAACAAGGAATACCGGTACTCTGCTTACCGTCAGTTCACCATCTGGCAGCATGGTCGTCTGGGCGCAGGGAATAGAATTGTCATTCCAAGCTGCTGTGTCTGGCGAATTCGAAACAAATTCCCTGACCCTTTTGGAGTCTATGTGGGATATACTGAAGCCCCATTCCGAGATAATTAAAAAAAATATGTATAATAAAAACAAGATTTCATTGTATTCAAAGATTTATTGTAGATAATGTAAATAAGATTTGAGACATCGTTCATAATAAAAACATTTTTGATGAGAGCCACTCATCTTTTTATAGTACTTCTTTCAGGTCGCTGAAGACATGTCCTACAAAGACACAGACACAGAGCTTTGGTATAACATCCAAATTACACAACTTATTATGGAATTATGGTCAAGTGGCATAGCTACCTGTCCTCTGGCGACTTGTGCCTGGGCCAGTTCAGCTGTGGGTGGGGGCACAATTCCAGGGAGAAGACCAAGGGCCCGGGGATCATCTGGTCTTAGAGTCCTCCTCCTTGGGAGTCCGCCTGCTGAGTGGAGCCGATTCCCCAATATTTTGGCCTGCAGCTGAGGGATGTAACTGAAGTCTTTTTTGGTCTTCACTGTGTGGACACTGTAGCGCTGTGACTTCTTGCTATAAACCCTTTTTTGGCTGAAGAACACCACAGTCAACATAAGTTGCCATAATACACACATCCACCCATCCCCACATAAAAAAAGGATTCATTCAAAACAGTTACTTACGAAACTTGGCCTTTGCGGTTCACATACACTGGCCGGTGGTTGTGTTGGTTGTAGTCTAATGATGCCAGAAGAGTCCGGGCTTCATATACAGGTGGTGAAAATGAAAACCGTTTACTAGCGTACATGAGGATGTGGTTTTGGAATGATTCCAGCTTGGAAGTTGTCCTGAGGAATAAAACATAAAATTTTTAAAAACTATATCTTCTGAAAGTGTCACAGTGCCACAGAAAAATAAGAATCCCCCCCCCCCAAAAAAAGGAAAAAAAAAAAAAAAAAAAAAAAATTCCACAATGAACCCAATGCAGGGAAACTTTGGAAAGTTTTCTTTTTCTTACCGAAATGTTAAAAATTTCTCCAAGTCCTTCAGCCACCTTCTGTTTAGCATAATTTTGGACAGTGCTTCATGTGCGGGAGAACCAGGTTGAATGACCTCTTTACGCAAGGAATCCTGATCAAGAGGGCCATGCAGACATCTGCCAAGGGCCCACTCATGTTCTCCACAGACATGATGCAGTAAACCTCGCCAGATGTTCTCCAAAAAAAAAAAAAAAAAAAGGAAGAAAGACAAAGAAAGAAAGTGAAACTGACTGAATTTGGAAAGCTATACAACTCTTAGTGAGGGATTGCACACATAACTGATAATGGTTTGAGTAAAAATCGTAAAAAACCAATAATTACTGTGAACATTTATCTTTACCATACTAACCATGAACTCCTCCCGGTTACTTGCTTTCTGGCATGAGAACCAAAAGTGGTTAACTACATCCTTCATCCACACAAGTATCTCCTTATGGCCAGTCATGCATCCAGCCTATGAAAGGAAAAAAAAAATGTTTAGAAGAAATTGTTCCACAACTGTAATCTATAAATCAAATAAGGCTAATCAGTGGTCTCTCTTACAGCATGAAGTTTTTTTGTGAGGTTCTTTGCAGCATGCCACACATCCAAAGAATGTACTACTCCTCGGTCCTTATACCTCCCTCTTTCTGGATCTGGATAAAAACAACAGACCACTAAAAAGAAAAAAAAATCCTGCAAACAAATTTGATAAAACATAAATATATTCTTACGCATCAAGGAAGCAATCTGGACATGAGCATCGGTTACGATCTCTTTGATGTCAAGCTCACTCATAAGACTGTCAAAGGTTTTTATAAATGCAAACTTCTCCATGGCCACACTCTTGCGATCTGTCTGCCGCTTGTCCACAGTGACAACACTGATGATGTCCATGGTATCTTGCTCCATAGTTGTATATGTGCAGTACTGTGCAGAGTGGCCTTTGGTGAAAAACAGAAACATGAGCATACAGCTCTGTAAATAAGACAATTTTCGAAAGGCCTCTTAGTTTCATCCAGATCGAAATGTAAGAGTACAAAAAAGCCACCAACTTCTGTGACTTACCAGGTGAGTCCATTCTTCCGTCAGCTGTAACACAAAAAGTAAAATGTAAATTATACATCGAATACTATATTTATTTTGATTCTCACTGAATAGTTGTTCCTATACTGTCTGATACCAGTATGGGAAATGCCATCGATACTGCCAAAAATGCTGTTATCAGTATCAGCAAGTGCTGGGGGTCAGGAGTCTGATAACATGTAATTTACTAAAATGGGAATCTATTTACTGATTAGCTGTTAGCTCTGACAGTTCTTCTTCGCTGCTCCTAACTTTGCACTGTGCTGCTGGTTTTGAGGGGGTGAGGAAGAACTGACACCCGTTAGACAAGGAGCGAAAAGTAATCATGTTGGTGGTGTGGCAGTATCTCACTCTGGATTCTCCCACCAGCAAGACAGCATTTATAAATAAATGGCTTCACTCTGCTGTGTTCATTCATGATTTACAAGAGTTTAACTTGAGCCAGGCCTTACCACAATATAAATCATATCACAGCCATGCAGGTGTAATATATCTTTTATACTATAACATTGTGGTATAGGTACTTGGTATCGGTCAATACCCACAGCACAAGCATCGGAACAATTACTAAACAATACCATTTATTATCGTCAATATCCTGTAAATTATAAATATCACCCAATTATTATTCCAGTAGCCGTTTCTTCATTCAGTACTTACCAAGGGCAACAACATTCTTTTTAGGACGTAAACGTTCAACAACGGCATTCCTCTTCTCCTCCCAAAACTCCTTTATGGCATCTACACAGTAGGCATCCTGTATAGCGTAGAAGGTAGAGGCAGCCACCATTCCAATATTCATGAACTGGAAGAGGAGGGCAACCTTTGCATAGTTGTTTCCAGACAGAAGAATGTTGGTGGCTAACATGAAGTCTCCTCCTTGCATGCCGTACTTCAGCGATGGCTGGCTGTTCCACACCCACAGTTTGTGCCCATGTGAGCAATGCTATAGGTATGCCAGTAGGTGGAGGGAAAAAAAAAGATTTGTCCAAATTCTATAACATGTGAAATACTCTCATTAATATGGAGCACAAACTCACCCACTCTAAAATGACTGCTGTTCCACGTGAATGCAAGCTGACTTGAAATGGTGGAATCCCATCACAATCCACACCTGTGCTCCCATCACTGTAGTGGCACTTTGTGATTGGCAGTTGGAGAAAACTGGCAAGCTTCATCAAGTTTTTGTTATACGTGATGCAGGCAGGCTGTTTTATGAGGTCACTTTCTACCACAACTCGATCTAGGCCAGGAAAGAGGGAATGTTCAAAGGCTTCTGTATGGCCTGGATCTTCAGCTTGCTCTTCTCGGTCATGCATGTCCATGACAGCCTCTTCTGATCCAATAAGTGGAAGGCTGTCAATGTCTTTCTGTGATGTACCATGAGCACTGTGTAGGAAAGAAATGTAAATGAACAAACATTTGACATCATTCGTTACATTTGTAGCATTTTAAAGATTACTGGAGTTCATACCGCACGTAAATGGGTGGAACATAATCAACATCAGATGGATCGGATGTAATTATATCCTGAAATTCTATCCTGCAACAGTAAAACATAAAAGAAATGATAAATTAGTTTAAAAAAAAAATGAAATTACAGCACTCTAAAATGAGAATCATTTGCAACTTACACACTGTTCTCAAGGCTGTTTGCTCCTTCTTCATCAATGAGTGGTGCTTGATCAGACAACTCCATCGATTTGAAGCTATACAGACACAATATAAATCCAATAAGCAAAAACAAAAAAAATCAGTATACTGTGGATTAGAAATCATACTAACTACTCATACAGATAAACATGTGGACAAATTTACCTTTCTTCCAATGGCCCCACTTCTGCTGCCAGTGGTTTAACGCCAGCTATTTCAAAGTTGTCCCTGTTGACAAAATTTTGGAGTGAATATATTCTTATGGCCAAAAGACACATAACAGTGTGTTATAAATTAATCATTTATGGGACTGTAGTGTTTTATATCATACTGCATACACAGGCGTAGACTTTGTAAACAAATCCTCCTCAGTCAAGAGTGTGAATAAAAAATTTGCTGATGACAAATGTCTTATGCGCACACTTTGATAATAAAGACTCTGGCATTATGTTCAACTTGTAAATTTTTTAAAGTGGGAAAATTCTCCAGAGCACTGTCAACGTGGGTGCCCTCATTGCCTTGTGCCAAGTTTTCACAAATTAAACTTTGCAAACTGGGACTGCTCCTGCTTTTCCAGGCAATGAGCAACATAACTGAGTTTTCAAAAGGCAGTAATCAATTACGGTTTTAATGACAATCAAAATTTGAAAACAGTATCACTTATCATTGTGAATTTTATCACGGTTAATCATTTTGCCAGTAATCGTTACATCCCTGGTTTGCATACATCTATATTACTACCCTGGTGCAAGGTGTATTGCTATTCCGCTTCAAATTATTATTATGTCTGTGCCAAAAGGGACTGGTCCAACATGCCTTCTTCATTACTGCCAAGTAACAGACATCTACAGTGATGAAGTGTTTTGAGTTAGACAAGACATTCATCTGTGCATTCCTGCTCAACTCCTATGACCCCCCCCCCCCCACACACACACACACACACACACACACACACACACAAAACAACCAACGTCGCACACTCAACTCACCTGCACATAATTAAATTTTTCCTACACAACCAGCACCCACCCCCACCCTCCCTGTACACACACCCTAGTACCTTCTCTTCAGTTCCTAGTTCACACACACCCGCACACCTCACTGGTCACACTTGTCCTTGCTCAGGATAAGCCGAGTTGCCAACCCGATTTTACATGTTTCACAAAGTAACTGTATGCATGTTACAAATAAACATCCTTGTCTGGGTATTTGATTATTTATTACATTTCTGACAGTATATTTTGAACGAAGACAAAACAGTACCTGTCTGATTCCCCCGTAGAGACTGTCATGGGTGGCAACCCTGATTTCAGAGGAGTGGATGTTGATGGTCCCTCTCCTTTAGCCGTTCTAGTTTTGGTATAGCTGTAAAGAAATGACGTGTCAGGGTGTGATAACACATTTACAAGTGTTTCCTTTTTCTATTTACAAAAGAGTGCGGTCGTAAACTTGAATCCGACAGCAGAAGTGTAGAAACACGCTCTGGTTCACAAAAGATGAGGGTTTTTTTTGTTTTTTTTTTTTTCTTTCACGAAAGAGTGAAGAGGGCACATTAGCCTTTCCACTGAGGGGTCGGTGGTCACGGCGTAGGACAAAAAGGTTGTGTGAAGGAAAAAACTGGAGCAATCGAAAATAATTAACACATTTAATTTGTGCTACACACACAACAAGTCTTTTCTAGAGATCTTGGTTCTCCCTCCCACAGTGAGATTATTATGCACTTCAATAGAAACATTGCTGTAAATTTACAAACGAATGAAAGGCTACAGAACAGCTTACACTCGGGCACTAAACGTGACAATTTACGAATGCACCCATGATCACTTCAACACGTAAATGCTCTAGCTTACTAGCTTTCGTTTTAGGCTAACATGCTATCGCCAACCCTAAAAGAATGTATTCTTAGACATACTACCAGTAATGGTGAATTGAAAACAACACAGGGCCATTTTCAATTGTCAGTGTTATCTTGTCTTACCTTTTCAGTAGAAAGAAAGCCATTTCAGGGTCCCTTTTTATTCCCAACGCGGATCTGAGCTCCCTCCAAGACTCAAATGCGTATCCGATGTTGACCCTTGTCTTTGCCCGGCGCCGGTCGCTCTCAAGCTTTGATCTTTTAACGGCACTTGACAAGTTTTTTTTTACTTTTTTCACCTTACGTGGAGTTGCAACTGGTGTCTGAGTTGAGCTGGATGCCGGTCGCTTCTTAGTATCCACAAAATCCATCTTCAATATAGCGCTTCAATCGTTTCCTTGTTTCCTCCCATTTAACGTGAGCGCGCTTGACGTCACTTCCGCAGAAACAGCGCGGGAACTTCAGACCCGAAGTACATTCATGAAAATAGGCTACAGGCTTATAGATGTATCGGCGCTGAACTACTGAGGTGCCAGTCTGCTCATCAAACAATGTTTTAGTCGTAAAGAGTCAAATAAAAAGGCTATTATAAAGATATTTTTCGGTAAAAACTTGCAAAATGCCTCTTTAAGTTGAAGATATTGAAATTTCATGATTTTGTTAAACTTGTATTTGATTGTATTGACTATGTGGAAAGTTAGGAATAATTTAGTACCAAAACACATTTTTAATAAATTCACCATAATCACAGATGATAAAAGCAGAAGAAAAGGTAATTTTTTGTGTATCCTTCTCAAGGACCTCATTAAGACAGAGGGGTTTTATGGTCTCTGGAGTGAGACTATGGAACTCCATAGAAATGACATTAAAATTATCTACAATAATATATCAGTTAAAAAATATGTTCAAGAAAGTTTACTGCAAAATTATCAATGTTTGTAATTTGCAAATTGTGTTAATTTTGCAAATCAGTATAGGTTTAAAGTGATTGGAAAACTAAAATAAATTGTTTTGGTTGGAAAATGATTAGAGTTGTTTATGGGCTGCGGAAAGACTGTTGCTTGGTTATCCAAGTTGTCTCATATTCTGTAAGGGGCATGTAACATAAGACATTGTCTTCTCCATGCTCCCTTTATTCATGTTAATATATTATGTAACATTTTAGTTATTGTGGGGCTGTGTACAGTTAAAATTGACATGGATGAATAATTGAGAGAGAGAATAACGCAATCATTCCGTGCTAGCAACCATTGCAGACCACCATTGGAGGTGGGCCTGGGCAAACTTCAGAAGTTTTAACGTGAAGCACATTACCCCTTGCTGTTTGTACCCGGGATATACTCCACCCTTGCCAAGTGTGACCAACCCCTGAGTTGGTCTGTATAGCAGGCTGAGTTAAGTCTGTTGAAAATCAGGTTTAGCTGGTTCGTCCCGTCCTGATCTGCAACAGTAGCTTGGCCCTCCCCACTTTAGCAGTGGCCAAGGATGTGTTAGATTGTGTCACTGCAACAGATTTTACAGAAAAAACTTAAGATGGAATGTGGTTTTCTATAACATAGAGCTTTATAAAAAGTTTTTTACCTGATAAAGATGGAACAGACAGAATATCAGCTGAGTCTTCCTGATTCCTCCAGAGTGGACCAGCAGAGCTCAGAGCGTCCCAGTGGCCAATCTGTCCAGAAGCATCAAACACAGCTGGACTCCATATTTATGGTCTGTACATGTCCAACAACTACTTTTCCATGTCTTCTGTCCACAGTGGTCACCATGGTGACCCTTGTAGACCAGAGGACTGTCAGTGTGTCCAACATGGATCTGATGTTTGTCTCCATGATTTCAGTCTGATTGTGTCCTTCATATGGTTTTCCCTTCCAGCTGCTGGAGGAAAAACATCATCAATTTTGTGAAGGATGAGTTGAAGAAGATCCAGAAGCTTCTGAGTCCAGATTACCCAGAATGCTCAGTGTTGGAGGGTGAGGATGAAGAGCAGAGGAAGAGAAGAGACGCATTTGTGAAGATAACAGTGGACTTCCTGAGGAGAATGAAGCAAGAGGAGCTGGCTGAGTGTCTGCAGAGCAGTAAGAGGATTTCTCTAAAGATGGATGCTGCTGGATAAATGACACATTTACTGATGTCTCAACTCCTGGAACATCACATTTTTACTGACTCTTCTTATTTCTGCTTTTCATTCAGAACTTCCTGCTGCAGCTTGTGGTCAGAACTGAAATCTTCTCTGAAGAAGAAGTTCCAGTGTGTGTTTGAGGGGATTGCTAAAGCAGGAAAGCCGACCCTTCTGGAGCAGATCTACACAGAGCTCTACATCACAGAGGGAGGGACTGCAGAGGTCAATGATGAACATGAGGTCAGACAGATTGAAACAGCATCCAGGAAACCACACAGACCAGAAACAACCATCAGACAAGAAGACATCTTTAAACTCCCACCTGGAAGAGATGAACCAATCAGAACAGTGATGACAAAGGGAGTGGCTGGCATTGGGAAAACTGTCTTAACACAGAAGTTCACTCTGGACTGGGCTGAAGACAAAAGCAACCAGGACATCCAGTTCATGTTTCCACTGACTTTCAGAGAGCTGAATGTGCTGAAAGAGAAAAAGTTCAGCTTGGTGGAACTTGTTCATCACCTCTTTACTGAAACCAAAGAAGCAGGAATCTGCAGCTTTGAAGACTTCCAGGTGGTCTTCATCTTTGATGGTCTGGATGAGTGTCGACTTCCTCTGGACTTCAATAAAACTCAAGTCCTAACTGACCCCAGGAAGTCCACCTCAGTGGATGTGCTGCTGACAAACCTCATCAGGGGGAAACTGCTTCCCTCTGCTCGCCTCTGGATAACCACACGACCCGCAGCAGCCAATCAGATCCCTCCTGACTGTGTTGGCATGGTGACAGAGGTCAGAGGCTTCACTGACCCACAGAAGGAGGAGTACTTCAGGAAGAGGTTCAGAGATGAGGAGCAGGCCAGCAGGATCATCTCCCACATGAAGACATCACAAAGCCTCCACATCATGTGCCACATCCCAGTCTTCTGCTGGATCACTGCTACAGTTCTGGAGGATGTACTGGAAACCAGAGAGGGAGGAGGGCTGCCCAAGACCCTGACTGAGATGTACATCCACTTCCTGGTGGTCCAGACCAAAGTCAAGAAGGTCAAGTATGATGGAGGAGCTGAGACAGATCCACACTGGAGTCCAGAGAGCAGGGAGATGATGGAGTCTCTGGGAAAACTGGCTTTTGATCAGCTGCAGAAAGGAAACCTGATCTTCTATGAATCAGACCTGACAGAGTGTGGCATCGATATCACAGCAGCCTCAGTTTACTCAGGAGTGTTCACACAGATCTTTAAAGAGGAAAGAGGACTGTACCAGGAGAAGGTGTTCAGCTTTGTCCATCTGAGTGTTCAGGAGTTTCTGGCTGCTCTTCATGTCCGTCTGACCTTCATCAGGTCTGGAGTCAACCTTATGGAAGGACAAACAAACGGTTTCTGTTTGGTCAAATGTCTAATCTTGAACAAACGAAAACTTAAACGTCTCCATCAGAGAGCGGTGGACAAGGCTTTACAGAGTCCAAATGGACACCTGGACTTGTTCCTCCGCTTCCTCCTGGGTCTTTCACTTCAGACCAATCAGAGTCTCCTACGAGGCCTGCTGACACAGACAGGAAGTAGCTCACAGACCAATCAGGAAACAGTTCAGTACATCAAGGAGAAGATCAGTGAGAATGTGTCTGCAGAGAGAAGCATGAATCTGTTCCACTGTCTGAATGAACTGAATGATGCTTCTCTAGTGGAGGAGATCCAACAGTCCCTGAGATCAGGACGTCTCTCCACAGATAAACTGTCTCCTGCTCAGTGGTCAGCTCTGATCTTCATCTTACTGTCATCATCAGAAGATCTGGAGGTGTTTGACCTGCAGAAATACTCTCCTTCAGAGGAGGTTCTTCTGAGGCTGCTGCCAGTGGTCAAAGCCTCCAACAAAGTCAAGTGGGTCATTAACATGATGTGCATATTTTTGTGTCTGAGTGTATCATCGCTTTTTTGGAAAAATTTGATAAATCCATTACATGCATCATTTTATTCTATAAAACTGTTTGTTTCATGAACTTTTAGCAAATTTCAATATATTTTTTTTTTTTGTTGTTGTTTTGGCATCACAAACCCCCAAAATGTCAGGAGGTGCAACCGTGCAAGCTAATAAACATACTAAGAAAACTTTTTAATATGATGTTTTTATGATAATAAACTAAAAAATACAACCTCAAGGCATAATTTTATATTTAAAAACTTTCAAATAAGCCAACAAGTAATGGTTTAACACTTTTGAGATCACTTAAAAACTTTTGCACAACAATTTGTATATCCTAAAATGTCAGGGAGGTGCAACCGTAGAAACATGACTTATTGTATCATAATGAGGCAGTTAAAGCAAACATGATGTTGCTGCAGCCAGAAGATCCCATGTAGACTTTATTAGTGAGTGAAAAGGTTCGTAAATCTCAATCAAATATGGATAAATATAGCTTTTCTCCAACTCATAGGCAGACTGGTACACTGTCAATGACAGTTGGTACAACCGGTGTAAAACTATGAATATGTTATTTTATCATAAAACTCTTGAATTTAGTCTAAACATATGCGTACTAACATACTCACAAATACTAAAGCTGATGTAAGAGTACAAGTTGAAGCCTGTTTATTTTGAAATTAGTTGCAAAAGTCAGGTGGTTAACCAGTAAGCCAGGTGGCACAACTGATAGGAATGCCACAATGTGTCATAAATAATGTTGATTAAAGCTTTAAGACTATTATAAAATGTCCATAAGCTCCAAGTTAAAGATGTTATACACTTTCAAATGATTTTTGTAACTATTTTCACAACAGTTTTAGAAGTTTTGTCAAGTAAAGTGGAATTAGCATGACACGGGGAACACATTAAAATGATCCAGCTGCAAGGGAAGCCTAGCTTACCAAAAGAAAAGAGAAAGTGGTAACTAGAAAAGCACTCAAAAAGCTCAGACCTCAACCAAGCACCTCAGTTCCCTCTATATGACCATCATAGTTGCCTTTGCAGGGGGCTCAGTTCCCCCATATGGCCCTGTCTAGTAATGATATAGAGTTCTTCAGAAAGATTCTGTCTGCAAGTGGATATAATGGATATAATATTATGGATAAAAATTTCCTAGGAATGTTGATAATGGCACAAGGAAGAACTCATTTAAATTTTGTTGTTGATCCGGATCACTGTCTGGATCTAGGAATTTTTTAAAGGATTGTTTGTCATTGTGAGATAGGGCCATATGGGGGGAACTGAACCCTGTAAAGGGAACTATGATGTTGCACCAGGTCATCTCCACTGTCCCAGCGAGGATCATGCACAGGGAGATCACATGGCCCCATCCTACTGATAGTTTTGTTCTACAAGACAGATGTTCTCTACGTGATGTCACAACCAGAACCATTCTCAGCACACACAGTGAACTCATGCAGACTGGGACTGTTGTAATACACACACCTGAAACAGGTCATTTACCTTTATCACTGTTGACCAAACACCACAAAATATGTTATGGAATATTTTTTAATCATAACTGTTTATGTGAAGCACAATAATTTTTGTTTGGTATCCAGTTATTTTTGCATTCCAGCTGCTATGAACTTAATGTTTCGAAATCTTGGCATACAAGATTGGCATACAATGGTGAATTACATTTGAAAGTATTTTTTTAATGGATTTAAACTGATGTTTCTATTATCTGTTAAAACTGTTGACTAATGCATTTTTTGTAGAAAATGCAATTACTCAGCTTATTTCTTATCAGATTTAGTGAGGTGGCGCAACTAATAATTGTCAGGTGGTGTGACCAGGTAAAATATTATTGTGAAGGGAATAGCTATTTTATTAATTGCACTCATTTGTATATTTATAAACTACCTTTCTCTATTTGAATATAAAATCAGATGCTGAAAACAAGAAATATTTGACCATTGGAACGCTCTAACATCAAAACAGTGTACATACAAAATACAACCAAAAAAAATAATAATGTGTTTCTCACTCCTAGATAATAAGGGATACTTGCCAAAGATTTGACATAGAATAAATCATAAGAAAAACACATATATCTATATATAGATATATATAGATATATCTATATATGTATATATAGTGTAGATAATTGGTTGTGCCACTTTTTATGCACAGAAGATACAAATACAGTAAAGAATGGATTCAAACCCTTTGAAATGTACTTTAACAAACACAACTGTTTTAACACATTGCTCCAAACTCAAAAATATGCTTTCCATCCATTTGAAGAAACTTTTTAAAAATATATTTTCAGACACTGTATTTGTCACTCACCCAAGTACATATATGGGCCATTCTACCATCATCATTCTAGGATATAATGTGTCTTATTATTTCCTCTTCAGACTGAGCAGTTGTTCCCTCTCACATGAAGGATGTTCAGCTCTGTCCTCAGTCCTCAGCTCCCAGTCCTCCAGGCTGACACAACTGGACCTGAGTATCTCCGACTCAGGAGTGAAGCAGCTGTCTGATGGACTGAAGAGTCCACACTGTAAACTGGAAACTCTCAGGTCAGATTTCTCTGCTGCTCTCACACGTTTTTCTTCTGTTTGTTTCCTACAGTCTCTGTGATGCAATAATCTCCAACATCTTCCAAAATATTGTAAAATCCTTCGAGTAGCGGGGGAGCTACCTAAGCAGGGAAGCCCAGACTTCCCTCTCCCCGGCCACATGCAGTAGCTCACTGTGTCCTGGGTCTTCCCCGGGGTCTCATCCAAGCGGCAACTGTCTGGAACGCTTCATCAGGGAGCAGCCTCAGTGCTATGGGCAGGCCCCGGTGGGCAAGGCCCGCCCATTCACAAATCAGGCCCTCCCATTTACTAATTTATTTGAATTTTTATCATGTACTTTAAAATATAGTTTTCATTGATAACTATTTAGCAGAACTGTTACAGTGCATCCAGACCAAAAGTGACAAAAGCAGCAAGGACGCTGGAAGTTAAAATATTTTCAATGAGAGTCAGGCATCCTGAGCAACAAAGGTGTCTGCCACCATCAGCCGCGTGCCCAGAGTGTCAAAAGTGGCTAAAACGACCAAAGCAGCACCAGATGAGAGGTTGAGCTTTGGTTAACTTTATGGTAATTGGCTATAATGCGGTTCAGCAGCAACCGGCGGCAACCAGTCAGAGTAGAGGTGTTCTTCGGTGAGCAGGCCTAAAGAACAATGCATACAGTTTATAACGTTGGTTCCTAGAACACACTCGTTCTGTCGTGGATGCTGAGAGTCTCATTATGTGTTTTCTGGCTCATTCCATCCTTTATAATGTTCTCCTTAGTTGGCTACCGGTTCCAGAGTTTGATTTTTGTTAATGCTCTGTGATCTGTTTTTCATTTAATCACCACACAAAATGTCCTGCAGCTCTGCAGCTTTAACTGAGGAGCAGGTGAGCAACAGCAATGGTACTGTCAAGAAGTCCGTTTTGCGGCTCCTTTAGATGACGAGTGCTATTTGACTTTGACATCAGTCACGCAAAATAGCTTCCAAAGACGGCAAAATAATTTTGCTTTGGAAGCTGTCCTGTTTTTCGCGCAGGCTCAGGCATCTTTGCCACATTTGGTCTGAACATATAGTTACAGTGTTACTCATCATCTCAAACTATTTGCAAGTTATGTTGTTTACCAGACTGTAATCGTGTGTTAAAACCAAAAATTTTCAATAATTTAGAAAAGAAAATACTTTCTTCAAGTTGCGATATTTGGTGCAAAGTCAATACTAGCTCTAGTAAAGTTGTTGTAAACTTGAAGAATGCATATGCAGTGTTTCCCCCAGCTTCACAGTCTTGGGAGGGCAGGGTAGATTTATTAATCGGATAAATAACACCAGACTACCCAGCCGTTGTGAATAGGCCTACTTCTGGTCATTTTCACAAAACAATAAAACATCTGTTGTCTTTTGTTGTAAAGAAATACCTAAGGATAAAATTTGCGCTTTTATTTTAGAAACAAAAAGCAAATATCTCCTCGCTAATCCCAACATGAAACCACCACAACATAGTTTTAAATTATGCTATGGCAGAAGTAACATCAAACTTTAAAGCTTTTTCTTGTGAGAAAGTGGACATTTAGTTTCCAGTTGTGCAGCCAGTCAAATAATGATTTGCAAAATCTGACAAAAAGTCCAGACCAGACCAGTCTGCTTATGAGGCCCGTGCTCAGACCATAGATGGGTCAGTGTTACATGCCTCTGGATGTTTGGGTCTTGTAGCTGAATGAATGAATGTCAGCTTCTAGCTAATCATTGGGCTGAAAAAAAAACAAACAAAAAAAAACTGTCCTGTAGAGTGTCCTGGTCAATAACAGCCCTACTTTCGCCTGCAGATCTTGAAAAGAAACTGCAGCAAAATTCCGTAACCCTACGCTTGAGTAAAAACACACTCCCTCTGTGTCACCAGGCCTGATGGGACACAGATGCTGTGCGAGTCTAAATCCAGCTTCAGACCTTCACCATATACCAGTAGGACAAACAGGAATCAATGAATTACTTAAATTTTTTTGTAGATTTAACGCATATTCAGTCCCCAAGGTTGATGGAGCAGGTGTTCTTGTAAAAAACAAAAACAAAACAAACAAACAAAAAAACAGATGTAACTGATCCCTGTTTGGAATCATTGGGCTTCCTCTTGGGGCTGGAATATACTTGCTGCTGGCGACGCGTCTGCGTACGCATCATGGCGCCCACGCGTTCCCAGCATACCTACAGCACTAGGTCGCTTGCGTTGACGCAAAGTAACGTGCCACGTGCACGTGGTGCAATATCGACTTGAACGCTAGAGGTGCTCGTGCGACTTTCTCTGCAACTTTTGTTAAGTGGCCGCACATACCACCTCCGCTGGTGACGAGACCTCTTTTTCTTTCACAGCAGCAAAAGTAAAATGATCGTTTCTTCTTCCTTGGAGAAGTTATCCACGTTGTCCACTTTCCACATACACCTGGGTCGTTCACGTATGCCCCGGAAATACAGCCTGACTGGCAGATTGACCTTTTCACATTCTCAGTGTCCAGGTGCTGTGTACTCCTCGTAGCGGTGGCCTCCGGTATTCCGGAGCGTTTTGGCCGCGATGTGCTGCAGCAAGTATACTCACAGACGACGCAGACCGCTTGCGTGAACGCTTGTGTCCACAGCAAGTACACTGCCTGGCCAAAAAAAAAGTGGCCACCAAAAAAAAAGTTCATTCACTCCAATACTTTGTTGGACCGCCTTTAGCTTTGATTACGGCACGCATTCGCTGTGGCATTGTTTCGATAAGCTTCTGCAATGTCAAAAGATTTTTTTCCATCCAGTGTTGCATTAATTTTTCAGCAAGATATTGCATTGATGATGGTAGAGTCTGACCGCTGGGCAAAGCCCTCTCTAGTAGAGATGTCCCGATCAGGGTTTTTTGCCCCCGATTCCGAGTACGAGTCATTTGATTTTGAGGATCGGCCGATACCGAGTATCGATCCGATACTTCTATAATAAAATGAAAATTTAAGAGAAAAAGACTGTTTCCCCCACAGCAGTAGTCTGTAGGGGAAACACTGCTGCCTAATCTGATTCTGAATCCTATCAGCTCGAAGGTGCAATTGGGGAATCAGGAGGTGCCATATTTGTTGTATTTTTTCGTTTTATTTATTCTTATTTTACTTTATTATTATGGGCTGCACGGTGGTGTGGTGGTTAGCACCGCAGCCTCACAGTAAGAAGGTCGCTGGTTCAATACCCGGCTGGGGTTCAAACAATTCCAATTGTGGCCTTCCTGTGTGGAGTTTGCATGTTCTCCCCGTGTATGCGTGGGTTCTCTCCGGGTTCTCCGGCTTCCTCCCACCATCCAAAGACATGCATGTGCAGCTCGACTCGGCTGCTTTCCAGCGGTCTGTGTCGGGCTCCGCCGCGCCTTTGGGCGCGCGCAGCCAAACGGTCTCTGCGCTGTGCTGTGCGGACAGTCAGCTCTGTGCGTTCCGTTGCACAGGTATTTGTCACACCAGAGTGTTCACTACTTGTCCCCTTTTAAGCACTATAACTCGGTTTTCCACCAGAGTCTTCGCCTCTTATTAAAACACCACTGACTAACGTTCACCTTCCGGATCTCTCGCGGCCCCGCGGGAACCTCAAGTGGCTGCGCCGTTCGGGCGTCGCCAAACCACCCAAACTGCTTCTTACAGCCTCAGTATTACGCCCAATGGCATCTACCATGCAGGGACACTCTGCAGGTTTACAACAAAAAGCTCCTACCGCTTCCTCTCGCAGGAGGTGAGCGGTTCGCTGGCCAAAAGTTAGCTAGGCTTTTGGGCTCGCGAGGGGGCGCTCCCTCCCTTTTTCTAACCCTTGTAGTGATTCTAGATATGATATTAATATTAATATCAATATTTCTATTAATATCAATATTAATACAGCCTTGGGCACCACCCTGTCTGATGATTTTAGCTTACGCTCAGGCCCGACATGGGAAAAGCCTGAAAATTGAATTATTAAACTAAAATTTGGATAAATTCAGTCTCAAGTGAGTTCTTGCTGCAACAGATTTTTACCTGCGGAATTATACACCCAGAAAACTCAAGACACAGATTTGGAATAATCACATTGGGTTTATTCAGCCACAAAGCAGATTCAGCACAACTTTGCAAATTTGTAGCACAGTAAGAGTCAAAAAGGAGGAAAAAGCTTGTATCTCTAGTAAAAATGAGTTGCACAGACTACTCGAAGTCAAACCTCTGCGTAGCAGACATGAAAACTTCTAGTCATTGCATCGCTAATTAAATGAGATGAAATGAAGGGAGTCCCTAATGAGAGATGAATTAAGCTAATTCTGTAGTGAAGTAAGAATGAGAATTCTACTGGGGGTCTACAATTTGGAGGAGAATTTAGAGTTAGATCGAATGAATAATTAGCTATAATTGATGCGTGACTGCCAAGACACCATTTGGTAACAGAGCGCTGTGAGAGGTCTTACGTGGGTCTGAGGGTTCTCCGACTGGGCGAAACTTCCAGGGGCACTTTCCCGGTAGTGATGTCCTGCGGAGTCCAAGACAGACGGTGGGTAAGCCAGTAGTCGCTCTCTTCCGGACGGGACTCAGTCTTGTCCGGGCTTGAGGATGGTGTGGTCCAGGGGCGCAGTCACGCGGGGGCGCAAATAGTAAGAGTGAGGTTTGTGGAAGGCGGTTGGCTTAACCCTCCAGAACTCACAATTTACTTTTAAAGGTTTGGTCCTGATTACCGTTTATCACGTATGGAGATGCCAAGAAACGCTGGACCAGGAGGAAGGAGATGGGCGGTGGATCTCTAGACTTTTAAATCTCGCGCGCAGAGAAACAAAAAGTCTTGGGGATCAAGACAGAAGTTCAGGACCAAACGCGACTTAAAGATACGCGTACTTTGGGGTCGGCTGAATTACGGGACACGAAGAAACAAAAGAAGAAGACAAAAAGCATAAAGAAAAACTAACCAAAAACTCTCTCCAGAACTAGTGTTCTGGCATTTTGTAGGCCAATTTGTGCGGCCGCCCCCGAGGTCGTCCACCATTGACAGAGCAGAAATTTCCCGGGGAGTTTCTCATTGACCAATGGGAAATTGGTCTGCCAATCACGGTGACCAGGTGGCTTCTACTGTTCCGCCAACAGAGGGCGCTGTTGCCTTACTTTCATCTCATGCAATGAGCAATGCGATTGGATTACTTATCCTGATCAGACTTCTGAAAAAGGAACATTATTATTATTCACCTTAAGCACATACAGGTTCAAACTCATTCTTTTCTTGTGATTTCAGGAAGAACAAACACATAACATAGCAGGTTCGGGATCAGGGACAAAATGAGGATTCCTGTAAAATAAACTTGGATGTTCAGTCAAAACACTTCATTAAATTCCCCCTACTTACTGTTGCTAATCTTTACTTGGGTTTTTCCCTTTTCTTTTGATAAGTTCTAACCGAGTAATAACCATTATCCTAAAATTCATGATTCTGTAGTAAACCTCAATGTCAGAGCTTCCTTAGTTGCAAACATCAAAAAGAAAACATATAGTGGGGCGATATATATAGATATATAGCCCCGAATATAATGCGGCATTTCTGTTAACCCATCAACATACAATAAAGTGAGATTACATTACCAGGTCTTATTTAACTGATAGCAAACACTCTTTCATTCTTTGGTCGTGGAATGGTGCAGACTGGGGGTTAGGTCTCCAGACTTTCCCCCATCGGAATGTCCTGAGATGTGAATTGGCTCCTACGGGGGTCTGACACCCCCAACCTGGTTGAATGTCACCGTTTGATACAGTCCAGCTCCTTTCTCACCTTCAGATCGGAATTCAGGGGGATGGTGTAAATCGCTGTCTGTGACCCCAAACAGTGACTTATGTATGTAAATCAATCTTAGCGTTGTGGGACCATCTGGTCCGTGTTTTTCTTAGAGCCAGGATCCTGAGGTGCAACATCCTTATCTGTGAATTTAGTGAGACAAGGTGAAACTGTTGCAAAGACCCCCACACTCGTGAGGCCTCCGCGTTCCTGGTGGAGACACAAACAGAGTCATGAATTTTGATCCAGTGGGAGAGGGTCCCGGTCCCAAGGAAAGGGGGGCGATCACAACATCATCCCCCACTGAGGTGGAATCTGGACCTGGAGGAAGATTTCAGCTGCAAATCCACAAGGCATCACAAGGTGGTCGTCCTCCTGGGAATTGGGGACCATCTCTCAGCTTCTAAATGGTGTCTTGTCAGTGTACTCATAGGTGATACCTAATCTACTACTTTACTAAATAACGTGTGATAAATGTTCTATAGCATGCATTACTATACTACTTCCTACGTGTCTCTAATCTTTCCACGATCGTGGATAACTAACATGAAAACTAGACTAAATTTTCTAGACTACTTGAATAAAGAAAGAGAGGGGCAGGTGTAGTGAGGGCTTTTCCCAGAGCCGGTCAGGGAGAAGGAAGCCGAGGGAAAGGGGGAGGAGAGAAATACTCAGGGAGAGAAAGCTTCACCTCTATGTCACCTCAGCCTGGAGTTAGCTGCAGTGGAGAGAGGTTTCAGAACCATTTCCTCCTTCATGCCTCTAAATCATTCCAGTCTACCAAGTCTACCGGGTTCTGAGCCTCATTTCCCTCTCTACACCTCAGAACACGGAAGGCGGTATCCCGGCATTGGCGCACTTCACCTTGTAAGCTGTTTTGGTGCGCCTGAAATAGAAATACGCCACGCCGAATGTGATCAAATAGCCCAATGCAACCATGGTGGCCAAAACCGTGTCTGCTGTGGACCACGAATATGACAGAGACTGGACTGGCACCTGTTTGCGCGTTGCGATTTCCTGCAGGACATCCGACACCGGACCTACGTCAATCGTCTTACTCCCCTCGTACTGGACCTGGGCGACGGTCTCCTCGGTTAGCTTCAGTGCGTGGTTTTGGAAGAAATCGGAAATTTCTACTTCCGCGTGGTACTGCTCGGGGTTCAGATGATAAAGCGCCAAGTCTCCCACATGCAGAATGGCACCTTCTGGCACTGTGACCCAGAGGGTGTGATTCGGGAGCTCTAGTCTACTGGATGTGTCGTGTCGGTCATAATTGATGGTGGCGAAGGTCGCCGGAGTGTTTACCAGCCACCTGGTCCTGACGATTTCGGCCCGCGTGGATGATACCTGATACTTAGGAGTCAAGGTGGTCGGACATTGCGAATTCTGCCCGAGCTGCTTGAGTCCACAGAGTCCACCTGTATCATCTCGGATGAAAGGTTTACTGGGACACAGGTAGTGAATGTCCCGCGTGAGGGTACACATTTTCAAATTGGGTGTGAGTTGCAGGTCAGGGTTGCTATCGTGGTACGCGATGACCGGTGGGGTGTGAACCTCCACATGTGTATTATCCTGCCACACGCCTACGTTGATGACATTTCTCAACCTGTATATGTTATCTGGAGTCACAATCGGCAGGTTCATGAGGAACCCCAGTTCTCGGGCCTCCGGGTTGACGTGAATGGGGACCGCGCTGCCCAGGGTGAAGGCCAGGTGTACCTGTAACGGTGTCACTGTACCTCCAGTCGCGGCGGCGAGGATCTGCTGGACAAGGTTAAACGATACCAAAAACGGAGGGATGCGCCCTATGGCCAGGGCATCCAGGGAGGAGCTTACGTCTCGGTCGAAGTCTGTCAAAAGCATGGTCAGCCTCTGGATGTAGGTGGCCTCTACAGATAGAACATGTAAGAGAGTGTTAACAGCGGCTGTGGTTCTTAACAGCGTCTCACTATGTGAATTCACTACTACTATGGTGTCCTGTAAGGTTTTCCCAACAGTTGCTAATTGTTCAGTTTGTACTTTAATTTGTTGCTGGATCACTGGTATCTCGTTCTGTAGCTCGTTCATGTGGCGTCGGATAGACGCGACGTTGACGGCGTTCACAGAAGGACTCCAAGGCTGAAAAGTGATCCCAGTGCAGCGGCTGCCGTTAGCAACCCTCCAATAAATCGCTTCTCCCTTCTGTTCACTCCACTCAACTCTGTCTGGGTGACTGTGAACTTCTGGAGTTGCTGCAGCAGATGTGTGATGTCAGCTGCAGAGTGCTGGATAACTTCCATGCTCCACCGTGTGCCAGCCCACGAGGTCAATTTTAGGGCAGGTGGAGCAGCACGTCTGCATACTAAATCCGGATCGAATTTCACAAACACCTTCTGCGTGTGCAGATGGCAGTCCGTGATCAACAATCCAGTTTGCTCGACCAGGACAATTCCTGATGCTGGTCCAGCCTCAAGAATCTCTGGTTTGGTCAAACTGAGGGCCGCTCCGAAGATCATCATGGACAGTAACAGGGTCATCCTGAGGGGGCACAGACAGACAGGGTTTAGACGTTTGAAGTTCATGTCAAAATCGGGGGTTGACTGCTAACAGGTCAACACATACACGCACCCCCACTGGGGCAAACTAGCCCTTCTCGCTACTGTGTTAAGGCTGTTTGCGTGTCTTAGTCTATCTGAACAAACAAAGAAAAGGTCGTTCTATCACCAGAACGATACAAGTTTTACAAGGCCACAGAGAACAGAGAAAAACAAAAATTTAACTCAAATTCCCACACTTTCACAAATTCTTACAATGAAGTTCTCAGTTGCTATTCTCAGCACACTTCCAACCACACACCCAGTCACTGGAGAGTTCTGCTCTCACTCCTCTTTATGGTTCACCTAATTTATAAATTCACAGAGACCTGCTTGTCCCCGACTTGTCCCAAGGGGGAGGTTTTGTGTGGCTTAATCTGGTTCCGGTGAACCCATTTGGTCACGGAACCTTTCTGTCCTCAGTTCATCTTGATTTGATATACCACAGATGACAATTTATCTGTGATCAGGTGAGGTCCGGTCCAGCGTGGGAGAAGCTTCCGAGCCAGCTTGAGGGATTTCTGGCTCGTACCTTGGGCATAGTCGTAATACCAGACTTTGTCTCCCACCTGGAGCTCGTCCTGTGAAGCCTGTCTGTCATAATAGGACTTCTGTTCCTCCACTGACTTCTCCAGTCGCTTCTGAGCAAAGGCAAAGGTCGCTTGGAGATGTTTGGTCAGTTGGTCAATGTACTGATGTGTGGTGAAAGCAGTCACTACACTCATTTCACAAGGCTGGTAGAGGAGGTGCAGTGGTAGTGTCATTTTTCGCCCTGTCATCATTTCGAAGGGGGAGACACCAGTCGCTGCATGGGGCGTTGCCCTTATTGCCATCAGCACGAGTGGGAGCTTTACATCCCAGTCTCTCTGGTTTGCATGGACATATTTACGCAGCATTTCCACCACGGTCCTGTTTGCCCTCTCCACCCTACCAGAAGATTCAGGGTGGTAGCTGATGTGAAAGTTTGATTTTACCCCTAGGTCTGACCAGAGTCTCTGCATCACCTCCGCGGTGAAGTGGGTTCCTCGGTCAGAATCGATGCTTGAGGGCAGACCAAACCTGGAGAACACATGATTCATTAGTAGGCACGCGGTGGAGTCTGCCGTGTCATTTGGACTTTGCAGGCACTCAATCCACTTTGTGAAAGCACATGTGACAGTGAGGAAGTACCTGTTCCCCCGCGTTGAGCGGGTTAGCGGTCCGACCCAGTCTATCTGGATGTTTGACCATGGGTAGCTTACCCCCCTCTTCTGCAAGGGAGCTCTGTGAATGGGGTTCACTGGTTGGAACTGGCAACAAACCAGGCACCCTTTGATGTAGTCTGTCACGTCGTCTTTCATTTTTGGCCAATACACCACCTGTTTTAGTGCGTCTAGTGTAGCTTTGACACCTCTGTGTCCTGCAGCTGGGGAGTTGTGTGCATACTGGAGGAAGACCCCCCTCTGGCGCAGAGGCACCACAAACGCAGGCTGTGAAAGTGCGTCGGCGACATAAACCAGGATGCCCTTAACCAGCTGCAGGGACGCGCGCACTGCAAACAGGTCCTGCAGCCCAGGCACCGCCGTGAGGTCTGCAGGGGAGGGTGGGCTGGGGTCAGGTTGAGACAGGAAGGCTGTCAGCCAGGCCGTGCAGGGGTCGCGCGCCTGGAGGTCAACGAGGTCAGCGTCTGTGAACATCGGAGCTGCAGACACTGCACCGGCTGCAGGGGTCACGGTCGGGTCACGAGCAGTCGACCGTGACCTTGTGAGCACAGCAACCTGAGGTTGGGCCGGGATGTCTGAGTCTTGGAAGGAGGGGGGCGGGGTTCAAATGTCCAGGGGGTGCCCTGAACAGCCCCTTGTTTAGCAAGAGAGTCAGCACGATCGTTAAGTTCTTTGTCTTGTCCTGGCAGGCGTGAGTGACCTCTGACCTTTTTCCAGTACACCTGCAGGCCGTGGGATTCAATCAGCTGGTGACGAGCAAGGAACAGATCCCTGTGTTTGACAGGTTTGTTGCTGGCAGTGCGAAAACCGTTACGTTTCCACAGAGCCAGGTGGCAGGAGAAACTGAGGCGGGCATAGTTCGAGTCAGTACATATCACCAGATATTTTGCCTTGCTGGAAGCAGTCAGCTGCAGCGTGATCAAAATCGCTGCAATTTCTGCAAACTGTGATGATTTAGGTCCCAAGTTATAGCACTTGGGCGCCAGCGGGTCGTCATTCAACCACACAACGCCCGCTCCAGATGCGAGGTTCAGCTGGTGATGAAAGGAGCAGCCGTCCACATACGCTGTCATCATGTTCTGACACACGTTGGGGTCGTAGTAATGGTGATTTGGAGTAGTCAGCAGAAGGGGAGGTGGAGCTGACATGGGTGGGGCCAGGGAGGGGGTTTCAGTGCAGTTTTGGCAGGCTGCCAGATCTGTCCCTAACGGGTTCTTCCTATTTTTCGCATAACGAACTTCAATGTCAAAACTCTGCAATGCCATTAGCCAGGATGCCACCCTGGCATTGGTGACAGTCCCCATCTCTCAGCCTCTGGCTGTTCAGGAACACCATGGGCTGATGGTTCGTTTCCAAGATGACCTTCTGTCCCACCAGGTAGTTTGAGAAATGCTTGACAGCCCACACGGCTGCAAGCAGTGCTTTCTCACAGTCTGAGTATTTCAGCTCAGGTGCATTTAGCGTTTTGCTTGCATATGCCACAACTCTCTTGTCCAGGTCATACATTTGATACAGTCCAGCGCTCAGACAGTGCTCAGAAAACCCCACTTCCAAGTGGAAGACTTTTTCAGGATTTGCATACACGAGACAGGGGGCTTACACACAGCTGGTCCTGCAGTGTGGACATGGCTTGTGACTGAGCTGGTTCCCACACAAAAGGCACATCCTTTTTCAGCAGGTCTGTCAGTGGCTTAGCTATGTCAGAATAGTTTTCAATGAATTGCCTGGAATAATTACAGATTCCTAGGAAACTTCTTAGCTCTGAGATATTGGTGGGTTGTTTCAGGTTCAACAGCCCCTGAGCTCTGCACGCTTGTGGCAGCACACCGTCAGAGCCTACCAGCAGGCCAACATAGTTCACCTTCTTTCGGCACCACTGACACTTAGGGCCCGATTTTTTTTTTTTTTGACGAAAGGTTTGCGCTTGTTAAAACAGGCGCTATCTTCATTACGCACGCAATACATCCGCCAGAGCTGATTTACAAAGCAGGGCAAAAGGAGGTTTGCGCCTGTCAAAGCAAAATAGCGCCGCTGTCCATTTTGCGCATCTGCTGCAGATGAATATGCCTGGGCGTTTCTGCCAGAAGGCCAAACATGGGAGGAGACCATGCAACACCTCAGCTGAACACGCGCAATGTGATCTATCAACTGTTCAAAGGAATGCGGGGGGCAAAAGATTGCGTGTAATTTAGCACGTCTGAAAAGCAGGTATACTGGCAGCTTTACGCACTGTGGCTGAAAGAATGCTGCACACAGGCTGCAGACATCGGGTCAGAACCATTTTTCATGATGTGTTCAGGCGACACGTCAAGTTTTCATTATTTATTAAACACCTCCTTTACCGGTTATTCTAGACTGAACCAGAACTCTGCAGCTGCAGCATCTGGTAGTTAAAGCTGACATTAATTATGTCTTTTTATTTTCTTTTACTTTTTGCCAAGGCATATTTTTAAATTAATCTCTCCTTTTCTCCCCGCAGCGCTGCTCTTGTTCTAGGTTGCTGTCCTCTAGTTGGCCCCCACCCCCCTCAGTGAAATAACCAGTAACGTCGCACAACTTGCTTTTTTTTCTGAGTTTTGCTTGGGTGGGGGGCAATTACGCAGGTCCAGCGCCTGGCACTGTGCCAAAGAGCGCGCAGTCTGTGCGTAATATCAGCTCTTCAACAGTGTGTCCTTATCCATGTCCTTAACTGCCTCTCTCTCGATCCACGGGACCTGCTGCTTTTTATTTATGTTTGAAGAGTTCATTTGCAAAACACACCCCTGTGGACGGAGTAACTGCTTTTGTTGCTGTTGGCACACGTCCTTCCCCTAACTCTCCTTCCGTGAGCTTATTTTCTTATTCAAAAAGTGAAGAGTTATTTAAAAGCAGTACTCCGTTTTTCTGGCGTTTTCTTTTTTTTTTTGCTGCTCTCTTTTCTTTTCTTTTTTTATTTCCTCTTTCTCTAAACTACTCTCTCTTCGTGTTTCTTTTCTCCCTCTCTTCTCTTTCCTCCCCCCCCTCTTCCTCTTTCTTCTTCTTCCTTCTTTTTCCCCCCCAATCCCCCTTTTTTTTTCCCTCCCCTTTTCTTTTCCCCCCCCCATCCACAACCAAATGATATTCCCTCTCTCTAGTGCATCGGGACAGGCTTTACGCAGGAAAATAGCAAACTCAGAGGGAGAATTCTTCAGCCCAAACGGCATTCTGTTAAATGTGTACATGGAGCCGCCAAAAGTGAATGCTAATTTATGCTGATCAGTCGGATGCACAGGTATGTTCCAGAACCCGGACGCAATGTCCAGCGTGGAGAAAACTTTGCATCCCTGACCTTAGGTAGTTCCTGTTCAATCTGGGTCATAGGCCACCTGCACAACGCTACCTGCTGGTTCAGCTTCCTGTAATCTATGGTCAGGCGCCATTTACCATTTGGCTTCAGGACCGGCCACACGGGGGCAGAGTAGGCACTGTTACATGGTCTGATGATGCCTTTAGTCAGAAGGCTTTGTATGGTCTCCTGAATTGGTCCGTAGGATGCTAGTGGGATTTTGTATTGTCTCACATAAGTAGGCGGGGCCCCTGCTAGGGTGGGGATTTTGGTGACATGGATGTCTGTGAGACCACAGTCCAGTGAGTCGAGAGATAAGAAGTCTTTGTACTTTAGCAGTACTTGTTTCAGCATTTCCCTTTCTTCATCTGAGGTTAAAGCATCAGCTTGTGTTACCACCTCATCAATGGTCGTCAGGACGTCTGTAGGAGACTGGTCCTGTGTGTCAGTCTGAGAGTGTGCTTTGTCAGCGGCTGCGCTGAGATTTAGCACGTCTGCCGTGTGCAAGGTCATCTCGTGACCTTGGCTGTAGTCGATCCGTGTCACGGAGTCTGGGTCAAGGTCGCACACTGAAAACAGAGCAATCGCCTGTGATGGTTTGGTATACATTACGGATGTAGGATCTGGGTCAGGTGACAGAGATGTGGGAATTCTCCCCAGAATTGGGATGTTAAGGTCAAAGTCATGGAAGTTGGAGCTAATGAACCAACCCAGAGGTGTACCCTTAGGGATTATCACATCATCAGCTGTGCTATTTGTTACAGACAGGAAGGTAGCTCTCTGCTTCTAGCGTTAGCATGGGAGTGGCCTGCAGAGAGAGACCAAGTTCCCAGAATAGCGGAGCTGGCTGAAATACGACTTGATTGTGGGTCAAGGTCTGACCTCGTTTAATGCTCACACGTAGGGGCACATGTTTAAGCTGGCCTGGAATAATCACAGGGTCAGCAGTAGTCACCTGGCAAGCCTCAGGGATGATTTGGCCCGATTTGAGGTTGTCATGTTTGGTGGGCATCGAGCTTTCCCCGGGGGACGTCAGGGACCACAACACGTCGTTAATCGTGTCCACCTGCACACCTAACCTCACCAGCAAGTCTCCTCCAATCTGGACGGCATGGTGTAGATCAGGGATGACCAGAAAATTGTGAGTCAAATTCCTATTGTTCCACTTCACCTTAAGTGAGCAGACTTTTGTGGCCTTGAGGATCTTGGTTGGACTGGGGTCGGAGGGGTATCTTGTGTTCACCTCCGCACAGGTCAGGTCAAGTTCAGCCTGAAGAGACCTAAACAGGTCTTGGCTTATGGCTGATCTGTCTGCCCATAAGGCTAGGTGTACGTCATTGACTAGGTGACCTTGAAGTTCAAGGTTTCCCAGCACCTTTGGGCAATAATGTGGTGCAGGTGACGGCTGGATATAACACAAAAAGGTGTCACGGTCAGTAAAGTCCGCTATAGCTGCATCTTGCAGGTTGCTGTCAGTCAAAGTCTTCTCTGCGCGTGTGACCTGCTCTGTCAGCTGGGGGCTTTGTGTAGCAGCAGTCCCCTGCTGTGAGCTGCACTTCACAGTGTCTATGACGCAGCAGTCAACGCTGTTTCTGTCCAGGCATGGAAGAGGCAGCGGTTTCCTGACCTGAGCCCAGAGGTTCAGCTTCTGAAAGTCCAGAATCGGTTCGAACCGGTTCAGCAGATCCTGGCCTACCAAAAAGGGGATGTCATTTATAGGTGAGATGTACACAGGGTGCAAAAATTTCACTGGTCCAATCTGGAGCTGGATCAGAGCTCTGGTCACCAGTGTGGTGCTTGAGTCTGCATAAGGTCGGATTTCCAGCTCACATGATTGCAGCTTCAGCTTCTTACCGGCCTGGTAAGCTGCGGTTTTCAGTTTCTGAAACAGGGCATCAGAAATAAGAGTTAAGTCTGAGCCTGTGTCTAGCAGGGCCTCATGGTTGATCAGCTCTTCCAAGTTCATGGACAGATAGAATTTCTTTGCAAGTCCACGTTCAGTTAATTTACACAGAAACTGCTGCACAGGGGGTCTGCCAGAGATTTTCCTGATGTCAGCGTTTTCATATGCTAACATGGGATCTGAGTCTATTACCAAAACTGCAGAGGGGTTTGATTCTCCCCCTCTGGGGATGAATCGGTACCTGCTTCTGATGCATCATCAGCCTGATGCTCAGTGGCAGGATTTACAGATAATTCGTCATTTTCTACCTGTGGAGTTTCAGCTGGGCTGGGAGACCTCGTCTGCTCCTGAAAAACTCCAATGGCTAGCACATCTGGATCCTTTTTCCTGGGCTTTTGTGTGAGTCTCTGAAGGAGAACCTTCAGGTTCTCAAGGTCGTCGGGGTCGAGCAGTCCTGTCCTCCTACTCTGCTTGGTTTCCTCGTCAGTTGTTTTCCGTCGGTTAGGGTTCTGAGTTTCCACAGCATATGGAGGAGGCGGAGACTGGTCTGTCTCAGGGGGTCCTCCTCTGGGCGGACCCCTGTGACCATCTCCCTGATACCTAGGCTGGAACTGTCTGTGATGCTGTGAGGGGAACTTTCTTCTCACTGCTGGACCCGCAGGGTCTCGGTGTGAGAAGTTGCGGTCCCTATCAATCCATCTAGCCTGTGCTGCGTCTGGTCTGCGGCCGAACCTAGAGGAGTTCTGCTGTCTGTCGTACCGCTCTGGTCGGTTGTTATAGTACCGGTCGGGGGGGTGGAGGTGGCGAGTCGGTGCCGTCTCCAGCTCGAGGGACACCGGTTTCGAGTCTAGCTGGAGAACCTCTGGGTCAGCAGACCTTTGGGCAGACAATTTATGCTTCTGAAAAGCTAGTGCTGCCCATTCTCTTAGCTGTCTGATGGAGGAAGTTGCCGGGTTCCCCAGCACGCCCAAGTGTCGGCTGGTGGCAACATTAAGGTTAGTCATGAAGATCTGACGGAAGACAACTTCCTCCTCCATGTTCTGGTAATTCTGTGCTCCAAAGAATGCTTGTCTCAACCTATAATAGTATTCTTGTGGCGGTTCGTTTCGTCCCTGCCTAATTAGCATTGCTGCTGCTAGTCCAGTCTGGGGCAGGTCACTGGAAAATTCCAGTTCTAGCGCCTGGCAAAATTGGTTGTAGTCAGTCATCACTGAGTCAGGCTGCCTGTCCAGAAACTTACTGACCTCTCGGCTGGAGGTCAGCTTGATGAGGTAAATTCTGTCTGACACTGAAGCATTAGGATATTTTCTGAGGTGGAATTCAATATCCTTAAGGTAACTGCGGGTGTCATGGCTGCCGTCAGCTTGGGGAGAGAAACGGTTAACATTCCTCGCAATCTTAGCAAGTTCTGTGTCAGAGGGGCCCAATTCACTCTGAATAGATGTGGGTCTCAGTCTGAATGAGCTCATGTCTCTATTCTCACCTGTAAATGGGTTATGCGGGCTTAAAGCGTCCCGCGGTGCAGGAGTGCTTGCTATTCCCAGGTTGGGAGGTAAACCTTTCGGTTCCTGTCTCTCAACCTTCTTTGGCTGGGGCGTGCGTGTAGCATCAAGCTCCTCTTTGACCTGCTTCAGCTCATCAGTCAGAGCATTTACCTGGATTTCTGCCTCGTCGAGGTCAGCTCCTGAAGCTCTCAGCTGGCTTTCTAGATGCTGAATCCTACTTCGTTTCTGCTCTAGTTCGGTCTCATAAGTGCAAATTTCTGCTTCAAGCCCTTCAATTTTCTGCACTGCGTCTCTGAGTGGGGCTACGGTTTCATTTTTGGCTTTCACGGCCTCATTTAGCTTGGTCTGGGTAGCTATCAGTTCATCGCTAACATCCTGAAGCTGGCTTGTGAGGTCCTTAGTGGCAGTTTCTAACACTAAGTTCTCCTGCTGTCTGTCTGCCGCCTGAGCTGTCATCTCCTCTGACCTTTCTCTCTCGTCTCTAACAGCTTTCTCTGCAGCTTCTACCTGGAGTTGCAAGGCAACCTTCTCATCCTTTAACAGAAGCACCCTCTGCTGTAAAGTTCCAAACCTGTGATGGGCCTGGCTAATGAGATTATGGGCGTGTTTGAGCTGTCCGAACAGGATAGCTGCAAATTTAGCTAAGGTGGTGGTCAGTGACCTGTCCTTAGGCACCTTAGCTTTCACCTCTTCCATTAGACCCTGTAGGGTATTCTGGAGATCAGAGGCTTCAGTATTCAAAACTGTAGTCATGTAACCTGGTACAGCTTCCTCTGCCAGTGTTGTTAAAATCAACTCCTCTAGGCCCAGCGTTTCGCTCGGCGGGGAGCCGGCGTTGGAATGCGCCATCCTAGAGCTGATGCTTCCAACTAGCTAACAACCTGCTAGCAACAAAAACACAAATCCACCTTACTATGAAGCAGTTATAACTACAATGAGGCACAGAGCCTAAACAGCAGAATATAACAATTAACAACAGTGAAACCTGGATCCTGCTAGTACTGTACCACGTCTTGCTAGTGACAGTACTGTTCTTCCCAGGGGTCAGTATAAGGTAAGAGCATACGGCTGGTATGTCAAATTACCTGTGGGACTCGTGCTGTTGGCACTGCTGAGTCACTTTACAAAATTTAGATTTATACAAACAAAAGAGATTATTATTAACCAAACAGAAAAACTCTTTCCCTACTAGTTACTAAGCTATATGTTGCAACAATCAACAAGGGAGGTTATCATATATCAAAGCAGGACAATTCCTGTGGGAGCCTCAGCCGATGAGGTCCTTGTGGCCCTCACATAAACTACCTGTAAATCTGTATGTAATGGATTAATTCCACATAAATTTCACACAGCAAAACAACAACAAATCAGCCAAGTTTGGCACCTTGGTCTTACACAGCTTGAAAGGGAAAAACAATCCACTAAATAAATGAATTAAGGTATTCGAGTATAAGTATATTTTCAGAGTACAAGGGTTAAATGAGTCAATATATTGAAGATATCACTTGAAACATTAAAGCCGTTTAATGGCATGTATGAAAGCAATCTTCGTGTCTGTTCCACCTGTTATATTTTACTACAAGCAAAACAGGAGATTTTGGATAAGTTTCCCAAGTTGCTGCGCTGTGCAGTCTTACAAAGAGTCAGTACAGCCGCGTCAGGGAGGCAGATTGTGAGGTTCGAACTGATCAAAAACTGCAATGACACAAATCGCCAGGAGATGGTGTCAATGTAACCAGATACACAGAGGGGTGTTTCCCACAACAACCACCAACATGCGTCACCAGCTCCGTCACACTGGACGAGCTTAGGACCGCCCCCTGGGTTCCCTCAGCCGGCGCAGTCCTCCGACCACAGTTAGGATTTGACCACTGGGAGCTTCGTAGCTCTCCGCGTTCTTCACCCCGTCCACTGATGCACCTCCGTTTTACACAGTCACCAGTCCTACAGTTTCAGCGGCTCGGCTCGGCTGCTTTCCAGCGCCTGTGTCGAGCTTCGCGCGCGCGCCTGGGCGCGCGCAGCCAATGGTCTCTGCGCTGTGCTGCGCGGACAGTCAGATCTGTGCGTTCCGTTGCACAGGTATTTGTCACACCAACGTGTTCACTACTTGTCCCCTTTTAAGCACTATAACTCGGTTTCCACCGGAGTCTTCGCCTCTTATTAAAACACCAAAACCACCGTTTAAGTTTCAGGTCTCCGCGCGCTCCCGCGGGGAACCTCAAATGGCTGCGCCGTTCGGCGTCGCCAAACCAAACCCAAACTGTTTCTTACAGCCTCAGTATTACGCCCAATGGCATCTACCATGCAGGGACACTCTGCAGGTTTACAACAAAAAGCTCCTACCGCTTCCTCTCGCAGGAGGTGAGCGGTTCGCTGGCCAAAAGTTAGCTAGGCTTTCGGGCTCGCGAGCGGAGGTGGTCCAGACTGGAGTTGTCCCCGGGACACTCGGTTTAAACCCGTCTGAACCGCGAGGGGGGTTACAGTGGTACGCTCACATGCACCTCTCGCTAGGCCTTATTTCAGCGCATCCGCGCTGTTGCATGCAAATTCATTCAACTCACTTACGAATAGACGGAGAATAGGCTACACCTTTTCCGCTCCGCTCCACAACATTAATTGTTCGCTTATGAACCTCAGCACTGCTTTCATTTAGTGCACATATCGATCATGAGCCGATATGTGGGAATTTACTGGGTGATAAAGACAGGTAAATCGGTCTTGCAGCCTCACGCGGACGCACCATAATATGTTGTGATTCTACATATGATATTAATATTAATATCAATATTTCTATTAATATCAATATTAATACAGCCTCGGGCACCACCCTGTCTGATGAATTTAGCTTAAGCTCAGACCCGACATGGGAAAGGCCTGGAAATTGAATTATTAAACTAAAATTTGGATAAATTCAGTCTCAGGTGAGTTCTTGCTGCAACAGATGTTTACCTGCGGAGTTATACACCCAGAAAACTCAAGACACAGATCTGGAATAATCACATTGGGTTTATTCAGCCACAAAGCAGATTCAGCACAACTTTGCAAATTTATAGCACAGTAAGAGTCAGGAAGGAGGAAAAAGCTTGTATCTATAGGAAAAATGAGTTGCACAGCTATCCGAAATCACCTCTGCATAACAGACATGAAAACTTCGATTCGTTGCACCGCTAATTAAATGAGATGAAATTAAGGGAGTCCCTAATGAGAGATGAATGAAACTAATCCTGTAGTGAAGTAAGAATGGGGATTCTACTGGGGAGGGGTCTATAATTTGGAGGAGAATTTAGACTTAAATCGAATGAATAATTAGCTATAATTGATGCGTGACTGCCAAGACACCATCTGATATCAGAGCGCTGTGAGAGGTCTTACGTGGGTCTGAAGGTTCTCCGACTGGGCGAAACTTCCAGGGCACTTTTCCCGGTAGTGATGTCCTGCGGAGGCCGAGACAGACAGTGGGTAAGCCAGAAAGTCGCTCTCTTCCGGGCGGGACTCCGTCCGGTCCGGGTTGAGAATGGTGTGGTCCAGGGGCGCAGTCACGGGGCCGCAAATAGTAATAGTGAGGTTTGTGGAAGGTGGATGGCTTCACCCTCCAGAACTCACAATTTACTCTTAAAGGTTTGGTCCTGATTACCGTTTATCACGTATGGAGATGCCAATAAACGCTGGACCAGAAGGCAGGAGGTGGCCGGTGGATCTCTAGACTTTTAAATCTCGCGCGCAGAGAAACAAAAAGTCTTGTGGATCAAGACAGAGTTCAGGACCAAACGCGACTTAAGATACGCGTACTTTGGGGTCGCCTGAATTACGGGACACGAAGAAACAAAAGGGAGAAGACGAAAAGCATAAAGAAAACTTAAAACTCAAAAAACTCTCTCCAGAACTAGTGTTCTGGCATTTTGTGGGCCAATTTGGGTGGCCGCCCCCTAAGGTTGTCCACCATTGACAGAGCAGAAATTTCCCGGGGAGATTTTCATTGACCAATGGGAAATTGGTCCGCCAATCACGGTGACCAGGTGGCTTCTACTGTTCCGCCAACAGAGGGCGCTGTTGCCTTACTTTCATCTCATGAAATGAGCAATGCGGTTGGATTATTTGTCTTGATCAGATTTCTGAAAAAGGAATATTATTATTTACCTTCTCACATACAGGTTAAAACTCATTCTTTTTCTTGTGATTTCATGAAGCACAAACACATAACATAGCCGGTTCGGGATCAGGGACAAAAGGGGGATTCCTGTAAAATAAACTTGGATGTTTAGTCAAAACACTTCATTAAATTCCCCCTACTTACTGTTGTTACTCTTTACTTGGGTTTTCCCTTTTCTCCTTTTGGTAAGTTCTAACCGAGTAATAACCATTATCCTAAAATTCATGATTCTGCAGTAAACCTCAATGTCAGAGTTTCCTTAGTTGCAAATATCAAAAGCAAACATATAGTGAGTGATATATGGATATATATATATATATATATATTGTAGCCTTGAATGTAATGCGGCATTTCTGTTAACCCATCAACATACAATACAGTGAGATTACATTACCAAATCTTATTTAACTGATAGCAAAACACTCTTTTCATTCTGTGGTCCTGGGGTGGTTCAGAGTGGGGGTTAGGTCTCCAGACTTCCCCCCATCGGAATGTCCTGAGATGTGTATTGGCTCCTCCGGGGGTCTGACAACCCCAACCTGGTTGAATGTCAGTTTGATACAGTCCAGTTCCTTTCTCACCTTCAGATCGGAATTCAGGGGGATGGTGTAAGTTGCTGTCTGTGACCCAAACAGTGACTTATGTATGTAAATCAATCTTAGCATTGTGGGACCATCTGGTCCGTGTTTTTCTTAGAGTCAGGATCCTGAGGTGCGACATCCTTATCTGTGAATTTAGTGAGACAAGGTGAACTGTTGCAAAGACCCCCACACTCATGGGGCCTCCGCGTTCCTGGTGGAGACATAAACAGTCATGAATTTTGATCCAGTGGGAGAGGGTCCCTGTCCCAAGGAAAGGGAGGGCGATCACAACACATGTTAGGTTAATTGATCACTCTAAAATGCCCCTAGGAATGAATGTGAGCATGAATGGTTGTCTGTCTCTCTGTGTTGGCCCTGCAACAGACTGGCAACCTGTCCAGGGTGTACCCCGCCTCTCGCCTGATAATAGCTGGGATAGGCTCCAGCGACCCCCGCGACCCTGAACTGGATAAGCGGTACAGAAAATGACTGACTCACTACTTTATTATGACACCTCCTCTGATCAATTACATTCTTCCAGCCATATTCTAAAAAAGAAAACATATTTAGCATACATTTATATACCAAACTAACGTCAAATTAATGCGTAAGTAATCATTTATGCATGTCTGTGGAAATCACAAAGGAAGCTGGTTATTTCTCCATTTCTCTGAAGCTTGGAAACACATGAATATTTTTGGACAGCAAATAAAACCAACACTAGATTTCAAATAAACTCTGAAACAACAGATAGGCCTAATGTAATGTGTGCTTCGGTTTTACTCCGTTCATTAATGGCAAACAAAGTTTAAGCAGCTTTCTTTTCTTTTTTCTGTCACTTCTCCGCGGGTCACGTCAACCAGCAGCCCCGTCAAACCCGCAGCGATGCACGCGCTGCACAACTAACGTTAAACCAGCACATTGTCGTGTTGCTTCGCTAAATATGAACCACGTGTTACACGTTATGTTGACTTATTGTTGTTTGCTTTGATTAATGGATCAAACTTTTTAAAAGCGGCTCATCAGTTCAGCTGCAGCCGCCTTCCCTGTAGTTATGTCTGAGTGAACAGGCTGCTGCCTGCTGGTGCGTTACATTTAAACTCCTGCACCGCCCGGTGATGCTGTAAACAGCACTGAGCTGCGTGCAGGACGGGGCGGTTCACATGAGGCAGAATCAAACCAACCGCTGGTCATAAAACCGAAACTGAGAGGAAACCACGCAGAGGAAAAAGAGGAGCAGCCCGCTGCTGCCGTATCAGTAAAGGAAACATTTAACCGATCCCTGATCGGGAAGTAACAGCCGATTCCGATCGAGTCTAAAATCACGTGATCGGGCCCCGATCCCCGATCACGTGATCGGATCGGGACATCTCTACTCTCTAGCACATCCCAAAGATTCTCAATGGGGTTGAGGTCTGGACTCTGTGGTGGCCAATCCATGTGTGAAAATGATGTCATGCTCCCTGAACCAGTCTTTCACAATTTGAGACCGATGAATCCTGGCATTGTCATCTTGGAATATGCCTGTGCCATCAGGGAAGAAAAAGTCCATTGATGGAATAACCTGGTCATTCAGTATATTCAGGTATTCAGTTGAATTCATTCTTTGAGCTCATACTGTTGCTGAACCTAGAACTGACCAACTGCAGCAACCCCAGATCAAACACCGCCCCCACAGGCTTGTACAGTAGGCACTAGGCATGATGCTGCATCACTTCACCTGCCTCTCTTCTTACCCTGATTCGTCCATCACTCTGGAACAGGGTAATCTGGACTCATCAGACCACATGACCCTCTTCCATTGCTCCACAGTCCAATCTTTATGCTCCCTAGCAAATTGAAGCCTTTTTTTCCGGTTAGCCTCACTGATGAGTGGTTTTCTTACGGCTACACAGCTGTTCAGTCTCAATCCCTTGAGTTCCCTTCGCATCGTGCGTGTGGAAATGCTCTTACTTTCAGTATTAAACATAGCCCTGAGTTCTACTGTTGTTTTTCTTCGATTTGATCTCACCACACATTTAAGTGATCGCCGATCACGATCATTCAGGATTTTTTTCCGGCCACATTTCTTCCTTGAAGATGATGGGTCCCCACTATCCTTCCAGTTTTTAATGCGTTGGACAGTTCTTAACCCAATTTTAGTAGTTTCTGCATCTCCTTAGATGTTTTCACCTCTTGATGCCAATGATTTGACCCTTCTCAAACAGACTAACATCTTTTCCACGACCACAGGATGTGTCTTTCAACATGGTTGTTTAGGAAATGAGAAGCAAGTCATTGCACCAGTTGGGGTTAAATAACTTGTTGCCGGCTGAAACATAATCGCCCATGCAGTAATTATCCAATAGGAGGCTCGTACCTATTTGCTTAGTTAAATCCAGGTGGCGACTTTTTCTTTGGCCAGGCAGTGTATATCCCAGGCCTTAGACATGATGACTGGTGATGACTGTCGTGCAATAGCACGGTTGCTCTTTAGCGGGGAGAGGGGTCCAGATTTTTAAGGGAGGCGGACATTTGTTATACTGGTAAGAACCCCGAGGGGAAATTAGGGCTCTGCATTTTACCCATTTCTCTACTGTGAGTATCAGAGAGCAGTGGGCTGCTACTTTAAGTGCCCGGGGAGCAGTTGGTGGGTTAAGGACCTTGCTCAGGGGTCCACAGGGGTTCACCTAGGAGTCGTGTCGGGGACTCGAACCCGGGTCCTCCGCGCCAAAGCCCACAATGCATTTGCATTTGTGAGGTGGTCCGCCACTCCAACAGAACGGTTGAGGAAACACTGAACATGATTTTCCTGTTTTTTAATAAGAATCTTGGTCTATTGATACTCGCATCAGACAATGAGAGTAATGCTGCGTTCCGTTTGAACTCGGAAGTCTGAAATTCCCAGTTCCAAGTAGGAGGTTTCAAATGGAACGCCCCCCTGAAGTCGGATTTCCCACTCGGCAAATCGGACAACTTTCACAGCTCCGAGTTCAGATTTAAAGATGGCCGCACCCTGTGTTAGCAGTTTTAGAAGCTCCTGTAATATTATATTTATTTACACTTCCTAATAATATTTTGTTGCATTAAATCAGTCGTGCACGTAGTATTGGTAGATGTAGGTGGAAGCTGGTGTCGTGTAATTCACATTTTTCATGTCGTATATGTGAACTACAACGCCAGCTGTGCTAACAACGGCTAATAGCAATAGCCTTAGCAAACACATTGTTTTGTTAGGCTGCTAACTGGTTTTCCGACCAGTGAGCTGGAATGCAAGTTGGTCGGGTGTGACGTCACCCCCCAGTTCCCAGTTCCCAGTTCCGAGGTAAATGGAACGCAGAATAAGATGGGGGAATGTAACATCTCCCTTCCATGTGTCCAGTGATGTTTGTCAGGGTGGACTTTTATCCCTGTTTCTCTTTCATATGAATGTGAATGATTTGTCTTTGTTTTTAAATGCATGTGATACAGGCTGTAGGGTGGGTGACTCATTGATTAATCATCTTATGTATGCAGACGATTTGGTTATTTTTAGTCCATGTAGTGCTGGCCTCCAGCATCTTCTGAGAATATGTACACACTATGGTGCCGACTTTGATATAAAATGCAATGGTAAAAAGAGTAAGATCATGATTGTAAGAAGTAAAGAAGATAGATGGTCAACTTTCCCTGACTTTTATCTGTCTGGGACTACACTTAGGGCCCGATTTCCGAAGTGTTTGCGCTTGTTAAAACAGGCGCTATCTTCATTACGCACGCAATAATCCGCCAGAGATGATTTACAAAGCAGGGCAAAAGGAGGTTTGCGCCTGTCAAGTGGCAAAATAGCGCCGCTGTCCATTTTGCGCATCTGCTGCAGATGAATATGCAAACTGGGCGTTTCTGCCAGAAGGCGCAAAATACTGGGAGGAGACTATGCAAAACCTCAGTTTAACACGCGCAATGTGATCTATCAACCGTTCAACGGAAAGCGGGCGCAAAAAATTGCGTGTAATTTAGCACGTCTGAAAAGCAGGTATAACTGGCAGCTTTACGCACTGATGGCTGAAAGAATGCTGCACACAGGACTGCAGACATCGGGTCAGAATCATTTCTTATGAGGTGTTCAGGCGACACGTCAAGTTTTCAATATTTAATTAAATAACAATCAACATCACTGTTTAACACGAGTTATTCTAGACATGAACCAGAACATCTGCAGCTGCAGCATCATGGTAGTTAAAGCTGATATTAATTATGTCATTTTATTTTCTTTTACTTTTTGCCAATGACATATTTTTAAATTAAAATCATCTCCTGCTCCTCCACACCCCAGCAACTGCTGTTCTGAGGTTGCTTTCCTGCATGAAGTTGGCCCCCACCCCACAAAAAACTCAGTGAAAATAACCAGTAACGCACAAACTATTGATACTACTTTTTACTGAGTTTTGCTTGGGGTGGGGGGCAATTACACAGGTCCCGCGCCTGGCATTGTGCCAAAGAGCGCGCAGTCTGTGCGTAATATCAGATCATCTTTACCAGCGTCTCGTTATCCATGTCCTTAAACTGGCCTCTTCTTACTACCCACAGGGAAACCTGCTGCATTGTTTTTATTTCATAGTTATTATATGAAGAGTTCATTTGCAAAAACAGACAAACATCACTGTGGAAAAACAGTTAACTGCTTTTGTTGCTGTCGGGTACAAACGTCCTATCTCCATTTTACATCATTAAAACCCTCCACTTCATGTGAGCTTGATTTGCTGAAAATATTCAAAAAGTAAATGAAGAGTTTATGTGCAAAAGCAGTTAACTCCGTTTTTTCTAAATGGCGTTTGTCTATTTTTGCAAATGAACTCTTCATATTTATCTTATATTCTGTTTTTTATTTGCCTCATTATATCTCTGAAACTAACATCTCTCTATCAGGATGAATTTCATTTTGCGTTTACCACATGCTCTTCTGAACTTTCCGTGGCGAAGGGAGAGCGCACGCTAAATCCTCATTTAAATCCTGCTTTTTGCGCCTGTTACAGATTGCGCGTGTAATCTTTGTAGATCACCCGCAAACGCTGAAATAGCGCCTTTTTTCGAGACATTTTTTTTTACTTACTATGATATTTATTGTTTATTTATTTTTCTCACTAATGATATTATGGCGTATGTTTTTCAACAACTCCTCCGTTATTTATCTTATTGTTCTTTTCTCTTTTTTCTTTATTTCTATTCGTTATATAAAGAACAATAATTAACTACCACTATTTTATTGAAAGCCTGCTGGCTGCTAGTCTTCTACTCCTTTTTTTTTTTTTTTTTTGTTGTCGATATTTCTCCCTTTTTATTTAATTTTATATATTATTTATGTTATCTCTCTCAGTAGTACAATTACTTTTTTTTTTATCTTTCTGTTCTCTCTTTTTTTTCTTTTTATATTATATTCATCGGTATCTTTTTTAATACTCCTTCTATAGTTTTTTTTTTTTCCCCTTATGTGATTATAAATACGTGTATATGTATTTGTATATTATAAGTGTGTAGAGTCTTTTTTTTTTTCTCTTTTATTTTTATTTGATTTCCCCGGTCAATTAAATTTCTTCTTCTTCTTCCATTTTTTTAAATTAAGTATTAAATTACTTGATCTTATTTCTTTATTTTCTTAATAATTTTTCTTTGTATTATTTTCCTCCTCTTCTCATATTATGTGTAGTTTTGTGTGTGAATTATTTTTTGTTCTTTCATTTTACTTTTTTTAATTGAATTTTGATTTATTTATTATTTTATTCTCGTCTATTTTTTTCTATCTCGTTCTTTATCTATTCTTTTTATATTCTTAGTTCCTTTATTATTACTTACTACTTCAGGATGGAATTGAGAAAGCCACCTCAAGATCCGATCCATAGGGATATTGGTATTTAGTCTGTGCATTTCTTCAATAAAATTACATAATTCGCACATGTTTTAGCTGATTTCCACCATCACCAGAAGAGGCGCTGTGTAAGGTAAGTGGGGAGTTATAACATTAACCGGACAACCTGGGTTTTGGGCTCTTTCTTTTTGAGGGTCTTATTAATAACAGCAGTTTCTACTCTATTATATACTGCCCTTTTTTTTTTTTTTTTTTTTTTTTTTTTTTTTTTTTTTTTTTTTTTTTTTTTTTTTTTTTTTTTTTTTTTTTTTTTTTTTTTTTTTTTTTTTTTTTTTTTTTTTTTTTTTTTTTTTTTTTTTTTTTTTTTTTTTCTTTTTTTTTTTTTTTTTTTTTTTTATTGGGTTTCCTTTTTTTTTTGTTTTCTTTTTTTTTTTTTTCTGTTTCTTTTTTTTTTTTTCGTTTTTTTTCTCTTCTTCTCTTCTTTTCTCTTTCTCTTTTTTTCTTTCTTTTCTTTTTTCTTTTCCTCCTTTTGTTTTTCTTTTCTTTTTTTTCTTGTCTTTTTTTCTTTCTCTTTTTTTTTTCTTCTTGTTCTCTCTCTCCTTTTTTTTTTCTTCTTTCTTTCTTCTTCTCTTTTCTTTT
The DNA here is from genome assembly GCA_023101725.1 of Atherinomorus stipes. Lineage (NCBI taxonomy): Eukaryota > Metazoa > Chordata > Actinopteri > Atheriniformes > Atherinidae > Atherinomorus > Atherinomorus stipes. The sequence continues at coordinate 17,423 of JALJCO010007665.1, read as the reverse complement.
TCTTTCTCTCCTTCTCTTTTTTTTTTTTTTTTTTTCTTTTTTTTTCTTTTTTTTTTTTTTTCTTTCCCTCTTTTTTTTCTCCCTCTTTTTTCTTTTTTTTTTTTTTTCTTTTTTTTTTTTTTCTCTTCTTCTTTTTTTTCTTCTTTTCTCTTTTTCTCTTCCTTTTTTTTTTTCCTCCTTTTTTTTCTTCTCTTCTTTTTTCTCTCTTTTCTTTTTTTCTCTCTTTTTTTCTTTCTTTTTTTTCTTTTCCCTTTTTTAATCGTATAAACTCCACACACACTTAAGTTGTTCATTCCAGACAGTTTAAAAGATACAATTTATGGATCAAAAGCTGGAATGATAGAATTCGCTCCGGCGAGGGGCCGAACTTTATAATAAAAAACACACTTTTTTTTCTCCCGGGGGGGGCAACACCCCACAGCACCCGGACTTTTCAAAAAACTTTGAATTTGCCAATTTAGTGTGTACTGATGTGCTTAATATTGTGAGTCTTAAAACACACAAACATCTGAAAATCGGGTCTGTACCTCCCTGTTTCCAGTTTTTTTTTTTTTTTTTTTTTTTTTTTTTTTCCCCCCCCCCCCCCCCCCCCCCCCCCCCCCCCCCCCCCCCCCCCTTTTCATGGAACAACTGGGGACTGCCAAAAAAAGAGGGACGCTTTCAGATGCTTGTTTTTTGATCAGCATTTCAGCAAAGCACGTCATCAAGCTGGCTAATGCTAACCTGCTAACAGTAGTCTGCCAGCTACTACTCTGTTAAACTTTGTAAATCGGATAAACGCCAATGCCAAGTTTTCATTCCAGACTGAAGTGATGCTAAGGAAGAAGTGGATCAAAACGACCGATTCGCCGCGGTGAAGGACCGAACATTATAATAAAACGACACACGTTTGTTTGTAGCCGGCAGTCTGCATAGTCGTGTTGGCAGGCTACCATTAGCCAGCTCAATGACGTGCCTAACTTTGTGCGGCTGAAAACACACAAGCATCTGAAAGCGTCTCCTTTCTTGGCAGTCCCCAGTTGTTCCACTGGAAACAGGGAGGTACAGACCCGATTTTCAGATGTTTGTGTGTTTTAAGACGCACAATGTTAAGCACGTCAGTAAACGCTAGCTGGCTAATACTAGCATGTTGTGAAGTGCCGGTGTCGTGCGGTGTTGTGCCCCACTGGCGACAAACAAACGTGGGTTTTATTATAAAGTTTGGCCCTTCACCGCGGCGAATCGATCGCTTTGATCCAGCTTTTGATCCAGTATCACTTCAGCCTGGAATGAAAACTTAAGTATGTTTGGAGTTTATACGATTTAAACAGTATAACAGAGCAGGAACGGCTGTTGTTAACATGGCCTGGAAGAGGAAGTGTCCAAATACCGGGAAGTTCCGGTAAGCGTGATAATCCCCTATTGGTCACTAATTTTTCCCTAGGAGTGAAAGTGGTCATTTGTGTCCATGTTGGTCATACGATGGACTTGTAGGTTGTGACCTGTCCAGGTGTATCTGCAACTTGCATACTGCTGTGATAGACTCCAGCTATTCCAACCCTGATGTTATAAGTGGTATGATGAATAAATGAGTTCTTTGTTTTTCATGTCAGTTTTATTTGTAGTGCATTTACTCCAACCCCAGACTGGCAAAACTGCTGAAGGTACAATGAAACATTCTTAAATGAAATGTTCTCTTTTCCATTAAATTTTCCAAATTACTGCTTGATATCTTCTGTACTCTAAGTTGGCAAATGTTTTCTTTCTATTCGGTAGCACAGGAAAATGCCTACACTTAATTGCGTTCTCATGTGCTTCAATAATGGTCTAATATTGAATAATTTGACTGGAATTTTCCAGTTCCAAATTAAAATATTCACTTAATGAATGGGGTCCGCCCACAGCTGTCAATAGAGGATTATCACGCTTCTGTGTTCCGGTTTCCGGAACTTGAAACATTTAGTCGCTTCCTCTTCCGGGCCAGTTCAATGTCCCTCCCTGCTCTGTTCCTCTTCGTAAATTGAATAAACGCCAATCCTCCTTAAATTTTCATGGATTCCCGACTGAAGTGATACTGAGGAAGAAGTGGATCAAAGCGATTCGCCGGAGTGAAGGGGCAAACTTTATAATAAAGCAACGTAGCACATTTTTTGTAGCCGGCACTTCAATGATGCAGACTGCACAGCTAGCGTTAGCCGGCTAGCGTTAGCCGGCTAGCGTTAGCAGGCTAGCGTTTGCTGACGTGCCTAACTTTGTGCATCTTAAGACACACAAGCATCTGAAAATTGGGTCTGTACCCTCCCATTTCCAGTAGAACAACTGGGGACTGCCAAGAAAGGAGACGCTTTCAGATGCTTGTGTGTTTTCAGCCGCACAAAGTTAGGCACGTCAGCAAACGCTAGCTGGCTAACGATAGCCTGCTAACACCAGCTGTGTAGTCTGTAGTCTGCTGGCTACAAACAAGCATGCTACATTGTTTTATTGTAAAGTTTTGCCCTTCACCGCGGCAAATTAATTACTTTGATCCACTTCTTCCTTAGCATCACTTCAATTGGGAATCCATGAAAACTTACGTATGGTTGGCGTTTATCCAATTTACAAAGTGGAACAGAGCAGGGACATTGGATTCAGCTATTGTTGAAATGGCCCGGAAGAGGAAACGCCTAGATTCCGGAAAGTTCCAGAAAGCGTGATAATCCCCTATTGTCTGACCAGTTATGACGTCCTGGCGCCGGGACTGCCAGGGATGCATCCTAACCAGATGAGCCACCTCATCTAGCTCCTCTTGAGGAACAGAGGCTCTAATTTGAGCCCCTCCTGGATTCCCACCCTATCTCTAATGGAGAGTCCAGCCACCCTGCAGAGGAAACTCGTTTCAACTGCTCATACTTGTCATCTGGTTCTTTTGGTTACTACCCACAGCTCATGACCATTAGGTGAGGGTAGGAATGTAGATCGGCAGGTAAATTGAGAGCTTCTCCTTCTGGCTCAGCTCCTTCTTCACCACAACAGACCGATACAGTCTTCATCACTGTAGACATAGCACCGATCCGTCTGTCAGTCTTCCGCTCGATTCTTCCTTTACTCATGAACAGAGGTGGATAAAGTAGTAATACTTAAGTAAAATTACTGTTACTGTAGAAAAACATGACTCAAGTACAAGTAAAAAGTAATCATCCAAATATTTACTCATGTGAAATTAACAAGTACTTAAAGGTAGAGTCTCCTGAAAATAAACATTAGACTTGTGCAAGTGAAATCCATCTCAAACTGTGCCTTTGGGCCTTTACTGAGCGTGCAGTGATGAGTTTGAATGCAACTCTCTCTCCACCTGTTTGTAATTTGCTCTTTAGCTTTGTTTTGGTCTGATCAGGATGTCTCTGGGTGGAGATTTCTGTTTATATTGGCAGCCAATGACAGAGCTAAGGCAATGACGCTGTGTGGGAATTAGCTCGTGATTGGAGCAGACGTTAGTCACTTGAACGGTCGAGAAGTGAAAAAAAGAGAAGAAAAAGGTGGATGCACCAAAGAAAAGGTAAGAGCTCTAGATAGTGCACATTGGAAAACCAGGGTTAATATTGGTTTGGCTTTTACTCACTCCTGAGCTCTGAAGAAAAGGCTTGAAGCTGAATAGGCTGAAGAATGAGGCAGCCATTAGCCTGAGAGGGAGGGGCTCAGTTTGAATCCTGCTGTTTGCAAACAGAAACGGTGGGGGGGACTTCGGACTCTACCTTTAAAGGAGTAATCACCTGGAAATTGCATTTTTCTAGTTAAAACATGTTTATTGGTGATGGAGTGAAATGTAAACTTGCCTGAACCCCCCCATTTTTTACACGGTCCAGTTTTTTTTCATTTGGGCTCTTTCCTCACACCAGAACAGCCCACAAGAGCTAAATCCCAAAAATGTGAGATTTTGATTGGCTCCTTCAATTTCGGACCGAGCCATGGGCTTAGCCCACCCCCACCCTCCCACGCCTACGGCCACCTGCGACCCTAGCCCCCATCCACCACCCCCCCTCCTGGTGGGAGTGGGGGCAGTGCCAGTTCCCATTCCACATTTTTTTTCTTATTATTCATCCATTCCACTACCCAAAGACACACACCAACTATCCTATCAATTATTATAAAAAATAAATTAAATATGAATGATCCCGACCCCGCCAGCCACCATCGCTACTACCCCCCCCCATACTCTCCTTTCTCCCCGCACACCACCCCCGGACCCGAAAAAATTACCCCCACAAAAATAATTTTACCTTTCTCTATTCCCCCCCAGAAAGAAGCGGGCCTGAACCCCAATCCCACTAATTAAACAAAAAATGACCCCCTCCCCCAACAAAAAGGGGGGGGGGGGGGGGGGTGCAGCCAATGTTAAGTAAATCGTTACCGGGTCAGGCTGTGAGCCAAACATAAACGGGCCGAATCCGGAAGCCCTCCTAGGGGCGGGTTGGGAATAGTGAAACCAGGCTCGATCCGGGCCTTGGGAAAAGGGAGACCCATTTTTTCTTTTTATTTATAAATTTTATTTATTGATATTAGAGAGAATAGAGAAATATAAAAAGCCATTATTTTTCCCCTCAAAAAAAAAAATCATCCACCTACTCTGTTCTTTTTCAGAGAAAATTCATTTTTTTTCTTTTAATTTCAATATATATAATATTACTTATACCTAAAAATAGAAATAATAATTATGATTAGTATTGCTTAGTATTTCATTATTTTTTGCAATTTTTGTTCCGATTCATTCTTTCGATTGTAGTTTCCTACATTTCTCGATTTCGATTCATTAAAGGGCAGGGAAAAAAAAATTTTTTTTATTTTAAATTAACTATTTAGAGGAGTTCTTTCATTATAAAGTATTTTAATTTCTCTTCCCTTTTTTTATCTACTTTATTTTATTTTTTGCTTTTATATTATTTTAATTTATTTTATTTTTTTAATATTCTCTCTAAAATAATAATTTCTTTTTTTTTATTGATTTTTTTAAATTATTAAAATAAAAAATAATAAAGGAGATAGAATAATTTTTACTCCAGCTCTATTATTCAGACCAAATCTCTAACAGAGGCTGTTAGCATAGGCCCACCCCCCCCTTCCCCCCCTCCGACCTCTTTTCACTCTACCCCATACCCCCCTCCACCATATGTGAGGGCGGGACACTTGGGGGTCCTCCTTTCTTTTTTTTCCCTTTTTATTATTTTTCCTCCTCTTCTACTCCACATACCTCTCCCTCCCTTTTTTATATATTTTTTTTAAATATAAAATATGTCCTATCCCATTCCCATCACCGATTCCTCTCCCATCTCCTATACCTTTTCTCCCTTCCCTCACCACACCCCCTGAGCTCCGCACCAGCTTACTCCTCATCACTTTTTTCTTATTTTCTCCCGATTTACCCCCAAGCTGCTCTCCACTTGCCTCTAAATACTCATAATTTATCAGCCTCCCTCTACCTCCCTCTAACAAAGGCGGGGGGGGCAGCCGATGCAAAGATATTCGTTACCGCTTCTCGTTTTAGGCCATGCGCCAACCATTCACGTTCTCGAGCCCTCCTTCCGTCTTTACGCGGCGGGGCCAATTCTGAACTCTTGCCTCACCTGGCCTATGGAAACCAAGTCCTCTTTCTTTCTTTTAAGTTTTTTTTTATTACTTTATGACATTATTAGGCGAATGAAAGATCCAAATACCTACCCCTTCCCCCTTAATACTACCCACCCACCTACTACTTTCCTTCTAACATCCATTTTATTCTTTTTTTTTATTATAATCAATAGATTATTTCTTAATAATAGATGGATAAATGAATACTGACTTTGGTTATTTTTTGTCTTTCTTCATTTTTTTCCTTTTATTCTTTCTTTTTTCGTTTCGTTTCTCTTCTCATTTCTTTATTTGGGAGGGAAGATTTGCTTTTTTTTTAACTATCTCTTAGCATTTCCTTCCCATTAATCTGTCCTCCCTCCCTTTTTTTTATTGTCTTCTTATTTGCTTTTATTTTTTTATCTTTTTATTTCTTTTTAAAATTTTCCCAAAAAGTAACATTTCATTTATTTAAATGGATTTTAGTAAATGACTAAATCAAATAATCAAAAGGAGTTAGTTATTTTTTCCCCAGCTCTATTATTCACCAATGCATTTAATTGCATTTCAACTATTAAAAAAGGTAGTAAAATAAATTTTAAAAAAAGGACACTTGGCCAGGATAGCTAAAGAAAACCCCTGCCATCACAATGACATGTTTTGATTAAAAAGAAATTATTTGTGTTTTTTCTCATTATTTTATATTATTTCCTCTTCAGACTGAGCAGCTGTTCCCTCTCACATGAAGGATGTTCAGCTCTGTCCTCAGTCCTCAGCTCCCAGTCCTCCAGTCTGACACAACTGGACCTGAGTATCTCCGACTCAGGAGTGAAGCAGCTGTCTGATGGACTGAAGAGTCCACACTGTAAACTGGAAACTCTCAGGTCAGATTTCTCTGCTGCTCTCACATGGTTTTCTACTGTTTCAGTTTCCTACAGTCTCTGTGATGCAATAATTTCTAACATTTTCAGAAATATTGTAAATCCATTTTCATGCCACTTATAAGTTTTGTCTTTGCGGCCAGCTGCCTCAGCCTTATTGTGGATAGACAGTGGGGAGTGGTTCCCTGCTGCCCGGGGGTCCAACAACATCTCTTTGGGTTTTTTTGTTCTGATAATTAGGTTGTGTTCATCACACCACTGAACAAAGTTGTTGATTTCAGAAAAGTAAAATCAATAAATGAAACATTAAAAAATGGAAACATGAATAAAGACTAGGGTTGGGCTTCATTTGAATTGTCCTGGTCAATTCCTTCTTTCGATTCTGGTTCATAACATTTCTTGATTTCGATTCATCTAAGGAGCAGGGTCAAAAAAACATTTACATGTTCTAAAATGAACTATGTAGCCAGAGGTCTTTCTAGATTAAAGAGTCTGAACTTCTCTGTCTTTATATAAACTGGTCTAATTAATTAGAGGCTTTGTAATTATTTAATCTTGATAAATTGCATTACAAAAATTGTCCCGAAATTGTAACATTTTCTTGATTTAAATGGATTTTGATGAATGATGAAACGAAATAATAGACACAGATATTAATTAACAATGTAAACTCCAGCTCTATTATTGTCTGATCAACTGTATTTTTTTGCATTTCAACAAAAAAAGTAGAAAAAGAAAAAAGAATTATACATGTCCAAAATCCACTCACCCCAAGTAAACCCCCGCCACCACATTTGTTATAAACAAATTAATCATTTGTGTTTTTCTCTGTAATTATCTCTTCAGACTGAGCAGCTGTTTCCTCTCGCGATGAAGGATGTTCAGCTCTGTCCTCAGTCCTCAGCTCCCAGTCCTCCAGGCTGACACAACTGGACCTGAGTATCTCCAACTCAGGAGTGAAGCAGCTGTCTGATGGACTGAAGAGTCCACACTGTAAACTGGAAACTCTCAGGTCAGATTTCTCTGCTGCTCTCACATGTTTTTCTATTGTTTCAGTTTCCTTCAGTTTCTGTGATGCAATAATCTCCAACATTTCCAGAAATATTGTAAAATGTCTAAATGAAACATCCACAGATCTCTGTTCATTCATTTTGATCTGATCTGTACTGCAGAGCTCACACACATGAACTCTGGTTGACACATTTATTTCTAGTCTGTTAAAACATGTTAAATGATGGACATTTGCTCACTTTGTTCTAGTTTTCTTTAACTGTCTCATTTCCATCCACAAACATGTTTAGTTTCATCTGTGTTGATACAAATCTTGAACACAAAGATCTGCACTTCCACATAACACATGAGGGATAATTCCAGACTGGATGATGATGATGATGATGACAGGTGACATTTAATGAGGGCCTAATGTGGATTCCAAAGGCCAAATAATAATAACCAGACATGAAAATATTTTGGTTTCATTGAGGAAATTTTAATGACTTTATCAATGATTCTCTCTGACTTTAAGTTTGTAAATGTGAGTAAATGTGAACACAAATGTTTTTCATCTTCATCAACATCTTCTCTTCAGACTGAGTGTCTGTGGCCTCTCAGAGGGAAACCTTGCAGCTGTAACCTCATTTCTCAGCTCCCGGTCCTTCAGTGTGAAAAAGCTGCAGCTGAGTAACAGCAACCTGCAGGATTCAGGAGTGAAGCTGCTGTCTGCTCTGCAGAGTCCACACAGTAAACTGGAAACTCTCAGGTGAGCTCTCAGGGACGTTCACTGCAAACAATGCAGCAGTTGAGTGTAGATGTGCAGTTGACACGACTGTTTTTAAGAGTTTTAAGCTATTCATGAAGACGGTGACAACATGGACAGGACAATATAGAGATACTCAAAGTTTCATTGCTGTTTACAGACTGGAACATTTTTCATGACGTGGATATTGATGAAGCAGCTGAAGCAATTACAGATTATATAAAATTTTGTGCTGATTGTGTAGTTAGCAAGAAAAACATCATTCATGATCCTAACAATACGACTTCCATCACAACAAAGATTCAATTAAAAAATCAGGATAAATTGGGTTTTAAAACTGTACAAAAGGACCTAAATCAGTTACTGAGGGATGCTAGGAGTCATGGGAAGTATGTGCAACAAAATGTTATCTCAGTGGTCTCTAGAAAACTCTGGGACTCCATAAAAGTTGCAACTAACATGACATCAAGGAAAAAGCATTTCATCACTAATGATGAACTAAGCATGGCAAAAGTGCTTAATATTTTTTCTCAGGTTTTGAAACACAGGATTTCTCTCTGGAATGTGAAAAACTGGTGCAGGACATAACAAACACAATGGACCATTTTCATAATTTATGCATACGTCTCTTGCACAAACTCGCAACTGCCCTCGAAGGTCAGAAAGCTTTACAAGTCCATTGAAATAGAATAGAGACTGGTTTTTATGAGGTTAATTACAACGATTCTGGACTTTTCTTTTGCATGTTTTGATTGCTTTAATCAATGAGGGGAGAACTCTCCTACACAGGGAATAAGATTTTACTGGTTTCCCATGTAGAAACACCAGCGACTGGCCTGGATTTGTGCAGTCACTGTGTTAAAACTGGACGCCTTCACTATAACACCCACTCTGCAGCCTCCTGTTGGTGTCTGATGACCGCAAAGACGTGGAAATAAGGGGGAAGATGAGAGGCAATGGCACAAGTGTTTCATGATGACAACTGTAAGAATTATACACAAAGTTTCGTATCAAGAACACACCAGTAAATTATTTGTTAAATCCAGAATATTAAAGGAGTCATCACCCAGAAATCCCACTTTTTCATGTTAAAACGCGTATTGGAATAGGACCTCATAAAATGTGCCAGAAACTCCGGACAGTGAAAGTGGCCTCATCTTCATCTTTGAGTGCGGGCTCTCTCTTCCAGAATCGGCCACAAGAGCGCGCTCTCTACAGTACGCAATTTTGTTTTTCTCTGCGGATGACGTGATCTACAGAGGCTGCGAGCTGCTAAGCTAGCCTCTTTAGCACCACCTGATAAAATCAGCTGATTATCTGTAGTGGAGTGGCAATTAATGACCAGCTTTTTCAGAGGGAGGATGATGACGACAAGGGGCTGAGCTGAGCTACTTCGGCAGAAATTCAGCAGTTTTCAGTGCTGTAAAAGTGGACTCATCGACCAGGGACCAGTGGATTATATTTATCAGTGAGGATGTGCAGTTGGTAAGTGTTGCTGCTTGTGTAACTTATAATCTTTTGTGTAAGAGACCAGTAAATGATGGTAGATGAACGGTGACAAGCTGCTAATGTTGCTACAAAAGCTAACACAGTTGTTGCTGTTTGAGTGACTTCACGTCAGACGTCCGCTCCTTATATTCATCAGAGTCCAGCCCTTTTACTCCTTGGATCCTCTCTATCAACCGCACCGTTACATTTTATCATGTTTTTCTCTGTTGGGACATCATTTCCTTCACTTGGTCTGTCCTGATAAAACTTTGTTTTGACTTTGACGCTTGCCTCGTGAACGTACTTACAGACAGGTCTAGCTCTTGTGTGTATCAAATCAAATCAAAGATCAAATCAAAGATACTTTATTGATCCCTGAGGGGAAATTCATGTTTCAGTACAACCTGTCCAAGACAAACAAACAAAAAACAAACAAAAAAAAAATGTAACAAGACCGTATCAGGCAGACCGTGATCATGCAGCCCCTCACAGGGCGCACCTTTGCAGAGAGAAAAAACGGTAAAATGAGGAAAGGTGGGTAGGTGGTAAAAAAAAAAGAGGTTTCTGAACTCTCCACGTACACAGGTGAAGACCTTGGAGACAAAAAAAGACACACCAATACAGAGAAGCACGAACTCAGGCAATCACAACATGGAAGACACGTGGTGGGCAGGAAGGAAGGGGGTCTCCCCCCCAGTAGAGCGAGGTAGCGCTCAGGCACCCTGCCAGCTCGGTCTGTCCAGAAGGACCAGCAGTGCAGTGGATGTGCATCAGTGTCGTGAAAATGTGTGTGCGTAAGTGAGAGACAGCGGCTCACAGTCCGTATGATGATAAAAACGGCCTTGACTTGGAGCCAGAATGTCCCTCTGTTCCCGTGGAGAGGGTAGGGGGTGTTGCAGAACTTTACTTCGGCAGTATTCTCGCGACAAACAAAAGTTGGGGATAAAAAGAGGTCACAATGAGCTCATTAAATTTTCCTCCCACCCAACTCTAATTAAAATTAATTTGAAAATGATTTAAAGGAGTGATGACATAACAGTTAAAAACTAGTTTATGTTGTTGGCATTACTTTATATGTAAATACTCCAAAGAAAAAAACGGCATTTTTTACAGCGGAGTATTGTTTTGAAACGCCAGACCTCACTTCCTCAGTAATACAGTTGGGTCCGGTGATGATATGGAGCTTTACCCGGAGACCACGTTGACTTCATTTTGATTGGCTACACCTTATTTAGCTACTAGAATCTAGGTCAAGCTGCGGTCTGACTTTGCTAAAGGCTAACTGCTAGCAACATGGGCACTTCAGACAGTGAGCTACGTTTATCAGACAAGACAGCATTTAGAAAATAAATAAACTTACAGGTAATGACAAGGTTGTGGCCCCCTCCCTCAGTGTTGCTGCAGAAGTTTTCTTTTAAATCCATTTGTTTTGAAAATCAGACCTGACTGCACAGAAGTTACTACTAGCTCCATACACGAAGCTGAATCAGACAGGGAGGGGAGGGGGGGGGAGGGGGGGGACGACGGTGCATAGACTGTTAGGAGAGAGAGAGGGGCGCTGTCTACTTGATAGTGTGCTCTTAATGGAGCAATTAAATTACGTAGAATGATAGAACTACGTAGAATGATAGAACTACGTAGAATGATAGCCTGCTGTCTGATTCAACGTTTCTGAGCAGAGAGACAAAGCTGACAGACCATAAACAGGAACTTTGATTCTCACTCTGGACATTCACATGGCCTCATCAGTGCACAATAGATCATATTATACACCCAAAACCCCAGAAAAGTGAAATTTGATGTCATGGCACGTTTAAGAAGGTGGCTGCACGGTGGTGTGGTGGTTCGCACTGCAGCCTCACAGTGAAAAGGTTGCTAGTTCGGTTCCCGTCTGGGGAAGAGTTCGAACAATTCCAGCAGTTCCTTCCTGTGTGGAGTTTGCATGTTCTCCCCGTGTATGCGTGGGTTCTCTCCAGGTACTTCGGCCTCCTCCTACCATCCAAAGACATGCATGTTTTGTTAATTGATCACTCTAAATTGCCCCTAGGTATGAATGTGAACGTGCGTGGGTATCTGTCTCTCTGTGTTGGCCGTGCAACAGACTGGCAACCTGTCCAGGGTGTACCCGCCTCTCGCCTGATAATAGCTGGGATGGGCTCAGCAACCCTCGCGACCCTGAACTGGATATGCGGTACAGGAAATGACTGACTGATGATGACTAATTTAAGAAGAATTGTGTCTGTAAAACAATAGGTTATGACACCTTTAAACCTTGAAGATTTGGTTAAGTTCCAAACACTATCAATTATGTTAAAACAAGATGTAGAAATTTACCAGAAAAATACACCTTTTCCATTTAGAAAATGAGTTCAGAAGGACAAAATATAATTTCGAACACCAATATGCATGAACAACACTAAACCAGATGTGTCCTTCAGTTATTGGGGTAAAACTGTGGAATTCACTTCATGAAGATCTTAAAACTTTTAACAATACTGTTCAGTTCAAGTATATGTATAAAGAAAAAGTATATTTAGTCAGTATTAACATGAAGAGGTTCATGTTGCTTCTTCCTTCTGTATTGGGTTTCATATTTTTTGTTGCCTTCTCCATTGTCTGATTTATTATTACACATGCATGTTGATATTTTCCTTAGTGATGTTTTTAGGTTTAATTGAATATAGACATTTCTTATAGTATTGCTTTATTTTGGCGGTAAGCATCTTACTAAAGGTTATTTAGCTTTTGCTTAGGGATGGACAAAAAAAGATTAGATCTTCTTTCTACTCATAGGAAATGTATGACAGAAAGTGATTGACTGTTTTGTGATTTTTTCCATGGTGCAAAGAAATAAATCTGAACTAGTACATGTGAGAGAACACAGGTAGCTGTGTGCAGAAATTTTTCAACATGAACAATAAAGCAGAGGGATGAAGTACAGGAGCTGCTGAATTTCAGGAGTTTAACGTAATTAAAATGATATGATTCAAATTGAAAATGTAAAAGAACCGAAGACCACTGATTATGATTTCATAAATGAATAATATATTATGATATTTTAATTTGTGGCAGAGTATAACAGATGTTGATATAATTTTAGAAAAACATTTATTTACAAACACACTTTACGTTAGTAACACTATTCACACAAGAGCTGAAGCCCACTAACCATTTATTTCATGATTAAAGTATTTATGTCAGATGTCGTGGACGACGGACAAATGAATGAACATAAGATATCAGACATCATTCCTTGTTGGTCTCCTCTCCACAGCACTGTAACTGTAGTGCAGCTCTCACGTGACAAATGAACGAAAGAAAGATCCGTACTGATCCATTTAAAGATTATGAGAGAACTAAAGTGCTTGCTGCTCACACACAACCTGAGCAGCCTGGCTGTCACAAAAGAACGATACCTGAGGACCGACACAGTTGGGTGAGTCGTGAACGAATCATTTTCTGTTTCCTGTCCTACTGCTGGCCTGAGCTCACGCAGCTGCTGCCGTGTGGTGAGAGGCGTACTGCAGAGAATGAACGACTCACTCTCTGAGAGGACTCATTACTACTGAGTCATATAAAAGATTTGTTCATATTGAACGAATCGTTCATGAACGACACATCACTAACACGAACAACAAGGTTCTCGCAACTTCTGTTTCCTCCACAAAACATTATTTTTGTACGAGGAGCTGGATATGCTTTCATCAGACCGGATATCGATTAAAGCTTTTACTTCCTCCTAACTCCACGTCTGACCACAACCCATCTTGTACTGCAGTCCCACACGTGTATTTGTTGTCGTAGTGTTTACACACATGTTGCCCAACGTTTTACCCACAATGCCAATGCAATCTGTAGTCCACTTCCTGTCTTTGGTTCACTTGAATCGGACCGAGACCTGCGTTTGTAGGCGGACCGAGTCTGGTTGTTTGTTCCGGATCAGAGTCGATTTGCGCGTTCACAACTCCCCTAATCGAAGTGGACTTTACGAGCATTTGAATATAAAAAAGCTTTGTGAATGCGCCCTTACTCTCTACAGAAACATCTGCACCAGTGGGAATGTTGGAATAGCTGATTTTCCTCCACAGATGCTCTTTCAGTCTACATCCAATATGAGCATTGATTCCTTCTGATCACATATATTGTTATTTGTATGTTTGTCTAACTGTCTCTTCAGGCTGTGGATGTGTGGTCTCTCAGAGAGAAGCTGTGAAGCTCTGTCCTCAGTCCTCAGCTCCCAGTCCTCCAGTCTGACACAACTGGACCTGAGTAACAACGACCTGCAGGATTCAGGAGTGAAGCAGCTGTCTGGTGGACTGAAGAGTCCAAAACTGCAAACTGGAAAACTCTCAGGTCAGGATTCAATTCAATCTTCTTACTTACTCATCCCACTCTTTAATAAATAAAAAAAAAAAAAAAAAAACACACACACACCCCCAAAATATAAAAAATATAAAAAATAAAAAACCCCCCTAAACCCCATAAACCCCTTCCCCCATGCCTCCCACAGTCCAGAATGGTATCGAACACTCATCAGACTGAGTTTTATTAATGAGCAACAGAACACCTGTAGAAGGTGTTTGGATGATGTCAGTGTGGATGATGTCTCTCATTGGACATCTTTCAGCACAGAAACTGAGCTGAACCTGGAACCTGTCCTGCATCCTGCTTGAAAGAATGTGGAAAGGGAGGGGGGGGTCTGGAGACAAGATGCAGACAGTTTGCTCATTTCTGTTTCCAAAGTTGCTGTTGACTCAAGTCCATCACCTGCATGGTATCAAGTTCCAGAGAAATTCATCTTCCATTCTCTGTAATCTGGAGCAATGAACAGACATCTGCAGCGTAGCCATGGCAACCACTTTATGAATATACTCTTCAATCATTAGTTCCACAAACTTTTTCTGGATTGTTTTGTTTCAGATGAGAAAAGAGGCTAATTGTCCTGGAAAATGCTGGAAACAGCAGTGTATGATTAGCTTGACTAAAGCAGCATAAAAAGCAGCATCTAAGCAGAAAGCAGCTTTCTATAGTTTCACCATGACTGAGATCCAGAAAAGAGAAGCACATGAACATTTGTGTCTTTGTTTTAGTCCTGAATCTACAGCCAGTTTTCTGCATGTGACAGCTGAAGTTGCAGATGCTTCAGTTCCTGTAGTGTCTCTGCTGGAAGCTGAACGTGGGACATTTGTCCCAAACTGAGTCATGAAGTCCTAAACTTGGAGCAAATGAAGACACAAAGCCAGTAATATCAGACAGCTGCAGTTTCTCTGAACATTTAGTTTGCCAGCAGTTCTCTGCCAGTTTCTTCATGTGTGTGTTTTCTGCAGCCTGTCAGGCTGTCTGATCACAGAGGAAGGCTGTGCTTCTCTGGCCTCAGCTCTGACCTCCAACCCCTCCCATCTGAGAGAGCTGGACCTGAGCTACAACCATCCAGGAGACTCAGGAGTGAAGCTGCTGATGGCTGCACTGAAGGATCCACACAAACTCAGGTATGGAGAGCTGCTGCAGCCACAGCATGTCTGATAGAGGAGGAAGAGCTGCAGACATTTCCTCTGTCCTTCATTCAGCTCTGTCTCTTTGCTTCATGCTGGATATGAGTGGAATATGAGCAATCACACATGTAGGAGCCTTACAAACCTTGTTGTGAACTTCCACAGTTGATCAGCTCTCTGATTGGTTTCATTCATCACTTTTTGTTCTGATGCTGCTTCCAGAACTGAGATCAGGAAATAAAGCAGCTTTCATTTTCTCTCTTTAACTGATGAGAGTCTCAGTTTCAGCATCTTCTGCTGCTTTCATTGTCATGTGTGTTCAGCTTTTCTCTGGAAATGACTTATTAGGGGAGTGTCTGCATCATTCATGGCTGAAGATGAGAGTGAAATCAGGATGGTTTCCAGGAGTCAGATTCTCCAATGATGAGCATTTCTAAAAGACAAGTCAATGTTCACATGGCTTCATAAATCTGCAGCTTTCTCAGTGTGTATGAGAGCCATGTAATGTCCATGTTAGCATGCTGAAAGAGACGCTGCTGCTCTGACCCCCTCCTCCTTTCAGGGTGGAGCCTGCTGGAGAAGCATGGTTGAGACCAGGTCTGAGGAAGTGTAAGTGTGGTTTTCACTGGATTCATCACATTCAACCATCTTCACACTGTCACATCACTCATTCATCAGTCAGCATCAAAGTGTCAATAGATCAATAACTGCAGCTGGATTGTGTTTGTTCTCCATCAGATTCCTGCAAACTCACAGTCGACATCAACACAGTGCACAGAAAACTCAAACTGTCTGACAACAACAAGAAGGTGACACGTGTGAAGGAGCTTCAGTCATATCCTGATCATCCAGACAGATTTGATGACTGGTGTCCTCAGCTGCTGTGTGGAAATGTTCTGACTGGTCGCTGTTACTGGGAGGTCGAGTGGAGAGGAGGTGTTGATATATCAGTGAGTTACAGAGAAATCAGAAGGAGAGGAGGCAGAGACTGTGTGTTTGGATGGAATGATCAGTCCTGGAGTCTGAGCTGCTCTGATCATCATGGTTACTCTGTCTGGCACAATTGCAGAGAAACACACATCTCCTCGTCCTCCTCCGTCTCCTCCTCCTCTGTCTCTAACAGAGTAGCAGTGTATGTGGACTGTCCTGCTGGCTCTCTGTCCTTCTACAGAGTCTCCTCTGACTCACTGATCCACCTCCACACCTTCATCACCACATTCACTCGTCCTCTCTATGCTGGATTCAGGATCTGGTTCAGGTCTGGTTCTTCAGTATCTCTGTGTTGAGTGTGAACAGTCTGATGGTGTCAGAGAAACTTTGAGTGTAGAACAGATAGTTCAGTCTGTACATGTCTGTCTCTTTCACTCAGAAACATCTTTTCAGATTCATGGATTTCATCAGTTTCTGTCTGAAACTCTTCTAAATGATTCCTTGGAAACTTCTTCCTCTTCCAGTCCTTTAAAGATGGAAGCTGTGCTTCTTCCAGGATCCACATGTTTTTCTGTCTGTTTCCAGTCAAAGCTTCTGAATATCAGGATGTTGTGTTCAGTTCATGTTCAGCTGCAGTTAGTTTCACTTCATGATGCTGGAAATGAAAATCCTCCCAGTATTTCACTCTTAGTTTCTTTGCTTCATTCTGTCTTTATTTGGACTTTCTGACATTTTCACATGTTGAATTTTTTTATTTTTCACATCAGAAATTTGACTTTTTGCCTTTTATTCACCACAATCTTCATTTTTCATTCTGTCTCCAAATGTTTGACTTTAGATGTGAAATGTAGACTCTTAATGTCCTTTTAAGATGTTTCAATCCAAACGTTTCTCTTTTCTCTGAAATTTGTCCTTAATATATGAAGATGTAGATGCAATGATGGTCTTTGTGAGGAGAATAAATGGTGTATTTTCTGGGAGGTGGCTGCTTGTTTCAGCAGGACCATGTCAGACCTCATTCTGATGGACAGAGTGTGTCTGGCTGTCCTGCCTGCAGTCCACATCTGTCTCCTATTGAAAATGTTTGAGGCATCATGAAGAGGACAATCTGACTGTTGAGCAGCTGAAATCTTGGATTCAGCAGGAATGGACACAGATTCCTGAGGAAAACTAAAACAATCAGGATCCTCAGCTCATTAAAAGGAAGCTGATGGAACACAATGGAAACACGACTCTATCCAACTTCTACTGAGTGTGTTGCTGCAGCACATTCTACTTTTTCTATTTTCTCACCACCATCAAGTTGCTCAGTGAAGA
>JALJCO010007664.1:0-26169 GCA_023101725.1 Atherinomorus stipes | reverse complement strand
ACAATGAGTTCACTGTACTCCAAGCCTCCACAGCCACCCTGGGCTTCATTTATAAAACACTGCATAGGAAGACGCACTACTGCCGATTGGAGGGAAAACAGGGAGTGCACCACGGAAAACCTCTCAGATTTATAAAAGTCTGTACACATGTCTTATACCTGTTTCTGTTTATAAATCAGAGTCAACCTCTAAAGTTGGTGTACCTGAGGGAGCTCTTTGCCCCCATAAGGTGAGCTAAAAGGTCAGGTGAACACCCAGATAAATACTCATTGACATCATTTCCAAGACAGCTTGGGAGGGGAAAAGAAGAATTTTTGAGAATGCGAGAATGAGATTCTGATAGACCAGATTGCAAGACGTAAAACAGTTTTATTTAGTGGCCATGGCATGGACATGCCAGTGCCAGAAAAGCAGAGGGAGTGGTAGCAGATACTGTCAACAACTTGTCATTAGAAGGCCGGATATGAAAGAGGGTAATTTATTTCTTTGTTTCATATTATAAAATGAACATGTACAGACACAATTGAGACATTGTTAACACCCTCTTAGTGTTAAATATTTCTTTAGAGTTCCTGGGTGTTCCAGCTCGGTCGGCGGTGATGCAGTTGTATCTGCAGCGGTGAGGTTGGTGACAGCACCTCGTCCCCCGTTGCAGCCGTATTCACAGAGGAAGTTCTGTATGTGCAGAGGGACACGATCAACGCAGTTAAAGGTGATAGCTACAACTTTTTAATCAAAAAATTAATCAGAATGTCTAGAAGGGTGCAGAATAAAAGCATTCACCCCCCCCACCACCACCCCTTTTAGTAATGAGCATGAGATGGAAACGTCTGGCTTGAGACTGAATCAAACATTCATTCATCATGATTCTGATCATAGTCTGTAAACTGGGGTCCTGATAAGTGTGCTGGTGGTCATTTTGTAAAGTTTCAGCTCATTAATGAGATCAGAAGGTTTACTGAGGTCTTTGATGAGACAACGTGTTACAGACTGTGAAGTACTGGTTTAAAAATGTAATTTTTTTGTGTAGATGCAGTTTGGTTGCATAGCTTAGGGTTACACTGGCTGGTTTGAAAGATCCGACTCTGGTCTGTGACCCAAAATGAGGGAAAAAGGAAGACACAATCAAACACCTGACCAGTTGATTGGCTGTCAGCTGTTTGGGTTCATTGAAGAAGGTACAGATTGTAGAAGAAGATTAAAAACCAGCTGTTGTGTGAAGTGGAGACTTTTCTCTTCCTGCCTTAAACGATAATCTCAGTGGGACTTGTTTTTGGCTGTGTGGTCCGGTTTCTGTGGACATTAGAGAGGAGAGTTGAGGGTTCAGCGACCATGGACACTAACAACATAATGACCAACATATGTGTGCAGAGGAGGAAATGACTGCAGACAGATGGAGGGAGATAGAGGGACTGGAAATCCTGTGACAGTCTCATTTCTGCATCATCTTTTACAAAGATCATTCATATTTGTGGAGTTTTCACCATTTTTGCTCTTTAGTTGTGACATCATTTTATCATCACTTTGCTGCCCAGTTCAGAAAGATCCCATCCATTTTCAATTAAAATCAGGTATAGCGCCTTTAAAAAAAAACAAGCCTAAAAACTAATTCCAGTGTTTGTTTTTCAACCTACATGATGCTTTGTAGTCCACGTTACTTAAGGAGAACTTTTCAAACAGAACTTATGCAGACCTTTTGTGACATGCTCCTATTGATCAGCATCCATCTCCATCCTACCTGTACCGAGATCTCTCCTGACAGTAACTTAAAAGGCTTATCTTGACTCTTGTCTTTTCTCTCAGTGTTCCTTTGTCTTTTTTTTTCTCTCTTCATCCAATAATGTCTGCTGAATAGGAAGTCATGCTTTCAGCTCAAAACAACTGGTGTGTTTATATCTGCTTGTTAGTGACACACAATGTAAAGTGAAACTCAGCTGCAAAGTCACGTAAAACCCCAGAAGTTGTATTGCACAGTTTCTTAGCCTCCAGATGCTGCTGAGCAGGAAGGGCTCCAGAGATGCACATAATACTGTAGATGTCACTGTGCCATCAAATGATTCCCAGAACACAGAGTTTTGTGGTCACAAAGCTGTGAAATGTGTCTTTAAAAGTAAGCAGTGAAGTGAAAACAGTTGCTGCTGACCAGTTGCAAATGGAATTTATTTTTGAAGTCATACTGCACTCCAGTAGCAGATGATGCTGCAACAATAACAGTCCTGTCACAACAACAAGGGTCCAGTAAAATAGCTGGTCTAGACCAAAACTTATCAATAGTTATAAACCAAATGGGAAAAATATAAGCATATCAAAGAAAAACGTAGCAAAGTTTTATGTTTTTAGGACAAGAGCGCAGCCATGTTGCAGTTCTCTAAGCTCTGACGTCACAGGGTTGGTTGGTGCTCTGGATCTGCATTAAATCAACAGAAATCACCAGCTACACTACACTATAATTAACGAGCTGTAACATATTTTAGAAGATTAATATGATGGAAAGCGAAGCTGGGAGGCCAGTCCAGCATCCAGATCCTGTTGCCGATGCTTTCCAGCCATTACACCGTGTGACTGAGGAGAGAGGAGGAGACGCCGGTCCTGGTGTCGGGAGGGGCAACTGGCAGCACCTGTAGGAGTGGCTGCGATTCAGCGATGCTGGAGGTTGTCTGCTGTCAGGAGGTCCACATGGACCAGATCATGCGTGGAGAATTTTGTTTAACAGTTTGGATTACACGTATGGATTACCTGTCTCGCTATGGATGCAGCCTGCAGCCTGGATGCAAAGCATCCAGGCTGCAGGCTGGATGCCATCAACCCGGTGACATCAGAGCTCAGAGCTTAGCATCCAGGCTGCAGGATGATGAGGGGGAGTGCGGTGTTTGGTATAACTGGACCCCGCCGTGGAAAACGGGGAGTCCCGGTAAGAAAGTTTTTATGACGTCATTTCATAGGATTTATGAGTGTTGCCGTTTGACGTGTATTTAATAAGCGGCTCAAAGAGGAATTGAGGCAGAGAGCTACATACTGAGTTCGGTACAGACTGATGCCGCGGACCCGCCGGTTAGTGGAGCTAAGCTTATAGGCGGTGATATTAAACACACACAGAGCTGCTTCAGGCTTTCGTCTGCGGACCTCTGGCTTACCAGACTCCAAGACTCCTGATCATTTTCCTAATTTTCCCCTAGAAAATTCTCACTTCATGATCTGAAGTCAGGGTCCCTGATATTGATCTTCTAAAATGTGTTTCAGCTAGTTAATTTGTAGTGTAGCTGGTGACTCCTATTGATTTGACACAGAGCCAGAGCGCCAACCAACCCGGTGACATCACAGCTTAGAGTACTGCAACATGGTGGTGCTCTTGTCCTAAAAACACAAAACTTTGCTATGTTTTTCTTTCATATGCTTGTATTTTTCCCGTTTGGTATATAATTATTGATAAAACCATGACTCAATCTAGTAAATAAAGTTAGGTTGGTTGAGCGTTTCATTTCCACTTTAAAGGTCCAATATTATGGTGCAATTTGAAAGTAAATATATTAACAATAAGGCCCCCAGAACATGTATTTGCCATTTGTGCAGGAAAATTCCTCTCAGATTAGGCAGACAGCATGCACCAGAAACCCCCTTATTCAGCCCTCTGCTGGCCAAGCTGTTTTGGTGCCCTACTTAATATGTAATGAGCTGCTGCTTTCCACGCCCCCGCCCCGCTCGAAGGCCGCGCCCCCACCAGCCCGCAACCATGACAACCAGCGTCTGTTATAATGGCTGCTAAAAATAGTCCGATTGCCCAAAACAAAGACTCCAAACGGATATATTTGACCCCGAATCTGAAGCTGAAGGAGAGGAGCAGCAAGAAGAGGAAGAGGAAGAAGTGAAAATGCAGTTTCTGAACGGTAAGGTTTGATGTTTTTAAACGTTTTTCCCCCGACGGAGAATAGTGTTCTTTTGTTGTCTATTGAATGGGTAAAAGTTTAAAACGCCAGTACAACGCGATATTGCCTCGTTTTTCGTTAAAAAAAAGAATAAAAAGTAAAAATTGTGTATATATTCGGCTCTTTGTTATGCCCACTTAAAAGTACAAAACCTGAAAACGCCAAGTGTTTCTCAGAGAAACAGCAAATCTAATGCTGGAGAATAAAACACAATTCTGATTGAGCTACGAACCTTCGTCACTGCATTACCCACAGTCTGAGTTATGACACTACAGTTCACCATCACTATGTTTTTAATCAATAATTATCTAGCTGTAATCATCCACTGCTACTCATTTATCAGAATTCAGGCCATTCTGCTGTTTGATGTTTTTGGAAGAAAAGCAAACTACAATTTGTCCATACATCCTGTAATAGTTATTTTACAGTAATTATTGCAGCTTACATCTGTTTTATGATCACTGCAAACACTATTTCCTCAACATTCAGTCTCAACTACAGTTGCTAATTCAAGATGGTTTCTTTTTAAATGTTAATAAGTAACCTAATATAATCCAGGAATAATCCTGTTTAATATTTCATATTTTATGGTGTGCATTTTAGGTGCTGCTCATGTGGAAATTGTGCAACGATGCCTAAAGAGCAGGAGAATGTCTGTCAGGAAATACCACAGCTAATAAAGTTTTGGCCACAATTTGACTTGCATGATTTTGTTCTCCACATCAACACTTACCTTATAAATGTTACCCTATAGGTTCTGAGACAGATGCAGCAGGTAGAGGACCATATGACCCGTATGTTGGACCACCTTTTAGAGCCTGTTAGCTGAATCCCTGCTCTTTACATCAGGAATGCTACATTACAGAGCAGATCATGGCCGTTTACAGATCAAAGAACGGGCTTTATGCACATCACTACTTCCTGAATTTACTGCAACTTTTCCCGTCTTTCATTATTGGACAAACTGATTAATCCAGGTGTCCGACCATCGTCGTCATGGTAGCTGAGATCAGGCAAACTTGGATTAATCAGTTTGTCCAGTAATGAGAGACAAGAAACAGAGGAGCACTAATAATTTCAGGAAGTAGTGGAGTTGAGCATGTAGCCCATAGAGAAGTAAGTTGGCAGGTTTATCTGAACAATCTCTCAATGTCCCCCAATTAAAAATGAATTTGTGACTTCATGCCATCAAGTCATATTTCAGTGGGCATAACAGTCTTACCACAAACTAGTATAGTTATAGCTAAACTTATAAACCATCTTGTTCAGACATTATAGCTTTGTTTGCATTCACATATGATCTTTGAAATAAAACAAATTTATTGAATAATACATTTATTTGTAAAAGACAAAAGCAGCATCAGTGTTTTTTTTCCTCAACGTAAAGGAGTACGAAAAAGATAAACAGTTATATAAAAAGTAGAAAACATTCACATGGTAAAATAAATAAATCAGAAAACTATGAATATATAAATATTTCAGGAGATTACAGTTCAAAAGTGTTTGCTAAAAGTTGCCTTTGGGCTTCAACACCTGCATGTAAAAATGTAAAAAAAGAAATGTTTTATGACACTTGTTTTTGCTTCCCAGGTGATTCAGGTACATGTGATACTGAAGCTTTGTCCGATGGTGTCGGGGCTTCCTTGGACAGAGAGCACTGGTAGTTGTTCCAGCATGTGTGGTGAATTTCCGGTTCCAGAGGGCCGACATGAAGGATTCAAGGTTCCCCCTCTTGATTGAAGCGAGACGCACAGCTTGCGATGACCCCCCCCATCTGGTCGCACACTCTGCTCGCAGGTCTCTCAGGATGGGAATCTTCATCGCCGTGTAAGACACTGGGTCCACAAAGATTTTTCAAAAGGTACAAAGAGGGGGGGTTACATTTTGTTTGTGTGCACATGGGACACAAACATTTTGAAAGTTCTCTTGATTTCACTTTACAGCGTTTTCTTTAGATTCTGTAAATGATTTCTGTTTTGTAAATGATGTAAATAACTAAAACTTTGCATTTCTGTATTTGGAAACAAAATAAAGCATTTCAAACTTACAAAAAGTGGCTCAGTCTTCACTGGTTTATCCACACACCCTCTCTTCTTGCCCTCTGAAGACTGGTTCTCCTGCAGGATTTTTGGCTTGTAGTAGTACAGTAGTACAGACCCCCCAGGTAGAGTCTAGAGATAAAGAAAATGTTATACTGACAATGTGCACATGCTAAGATTTATCAGAGCTTGCTCCATTATCTTTACCTGCACAGCATTCCAAGGAAAAACCACATTCTTTAGTGCAAAACGAAGGATGACACTGGAACACCTCCACTGGTGGGGGGGGGGGACTCATTTTTTTCCAGCTTTCAGGATTCACTTGTTCAACATGACTTTCTCCAATTTGAACAATGAGGATGTTCCTAAATAAGAGGAGAAAACATGTCACCAAATTACTCTCAGTTACTGGAATACTTCAATTAACTGAATACTTTAAAAAAAACAAAAAAAACAAAACAAAACTAGTTATTAGTTTTGTAATTTGGTTTGAGTGCAGATGACGGCTCTCAAAACAATTTTATGACCATCAAATGCAACACTTCATTTCACACTGCAGTATAATGACCAGAACATAAAATGTAATCCAGTTCAAATAATCACTCAGTGTTTTCCATCTCAAATTGTGAAAGAATCTGTGTAAAAATAATCAAGAAGCCTGTCAAATGTCAATGCCTGTGTCAAATACAGACCTATTCAGTGACCACAAAAATAGTGGCCCAGGATTTATTTCATTTGCCCCAAAATTTAAGGCAAAAAACGAATAGATGAATACAAATAAATTTGGTGCACTTAACTCATTAACTGTCAGACGTTTTCAGAGCAGAGAGCTCCATGTTGCCAAGATTTCTAAGTATTTTCACTGATTTTTGGAGAGCCACAGAATACTGTGTACTATGCCGAAGTAAACACCAGAACTATCACAAGAAAGCGGAGACTGTTCTTTCATCAGAAAAACAAAAACAATTGCGTCCAGTTTTTTTCCATTCTTTAGCAACTGCAGCAGAACATGGGGGATCATAAAAATACCTGCAGAGTCAGCCCTCGTGTCACCACCAACAGTGGTCTTTCCCTCCATGCTGAGACGTTGTAGGATGTCATTCTGTGAAGACGTCCACTGGTGGACAATCGCCGGCTCAGTGAACATACGAGCATGTTGATGAAAGGCGTCATACTGGAACACCTGCAGCTGCATAGCTCTGAAGATCTGGAAAGAAAAAAAAATGATGGTAAATAAAATCTGCTATATTTACTGCCATTTGCCTGTTCTTCTGTGAGGATAAACATTTTGTTTTCCTCCATGTTCTTCTGTGAGGATAAACATTTTGTTTTCCTCCATGTTCTTCTGTGAGGATAAACATTTTGTTTTCCTCCATGTTCTTCTGTGAGGATAAACATTTTGTTTTCCTCCAACCTTTTCAAGTTTGAAGAAAGATGCTTCACTGATGTTCACCACTGCAGAAAGTTCAGTGTTCCCATAAAATTCCCAACGATTAGTAATACCGTTTCAAATTTCAGTTATCGTTAAACCCGTGACTGATTACTGCACTTTGAAAAACTGTTATGTTTCTTATTGTCTGGAAAATCAGCAGCAGTCCCAGTTTGCATTATTTAATATACGAAAACATGGTGGAAAGCAACAAATGCATCCATGTGGACAGTTCTGGAGATTTCTCCCCCTTATAAAGGACAAAGCAGACGTCTAGATCCATTTTGGATATTTCTGAAGATGCTGGTGGCGTATTTCATAACTGTCATCATTTTGGTCACAATAACCGTGATATAGAAATTTTTGTATCGTTACATCCCTCCCCACACGTAATATACATCTTTGTCTTGTGTGGGATGTTTGATACAACATAAAGAAAGGAAGAAAAAAAAAAGGAGGAAAAAAATTAAGGACTGTAGCTGCCAGAATATTCACTGCTTGTTTTTCTAATGAAGTCTCATCATGTACGGCATGAATGTAGGGACACTACAGCAACTTACATGTCTGTTGGAAGTGACACTGAGGCAGAGTTTGCAGGATCATAGGTGACATCCTCCTCTCGTGACTGCCATTGAAGATGTGCCCTCAAATGGATCCTCTCCCTCCTCCATTTCCTCACAAGGTCTTTTTTGCTGGTCTCTATTGGAGTTGAAGTTAAAAAGTGGGTTAGTGGTTACACGAGGAAGTGTGGCTGTCCAACCATGTTTGCAGGACACAGAGGCCTGGACAGCTGTTAATTATATTTCACTAGTTAATCTACGCATGATATATCAAAACACCTCAGTAAAAACAGCACGAGTTACAGTGAAAGTAAAGAGTAAAGTTTCATTACCAGTAAATAAAAATAATTCCACACAGCTACAAACCTGCACTTCTGAAGCGTGGCTGTAATGTCAGATCAGTCTGGGAGGCAGCATCTCTTTTTCCTGCACTCAGTAGTGGTGTGCTCACCTGAGGAGGAAATCAAAGTGATCAGAAATGAACCTTCTACTTTATAAATACTATTATTAGAAAGAAAAAAGACTAATGTACACATCTTATGATGCATATCGTTTGAATAAACTAAAGTTACATGAACACAAAACTAAAAGTCATGCAACAGTGCCATATTACAGTATATTGTCTAAGTCAGTAAAGTACATAAATAGCTTTAGCTGGCAGTCTTGCACACCGTGTCCGTGCCGTTATCGGTGGGGGTCCAGAACAAGCAGGCTGCATGTGTGTGCACTCTGAGCCTGCGTCTCTGTCCCGTTAATGAGCGCTGATTTGCGGCAGCTGTTGTTGCGTGATCTCCGCTATCTTTGCATTACAAGCTGCAACAACGTGTGCAAACGAGCCGGGAACATTAGCTCGTTTACATTCTGCCGTGCACCCCCCCCCCCCCCCCCCCCCCCCCCCCCCCCCACCGCTCCTCCTCCGTTCACAGTTGCAAACAGCGTGTAAACTTTAAAAGCCTTTTCACTAAATGCCCCACAGTAACAGTATTCATGTAAAACAGAAAGAGAAAGGCTGCTGTGGCCTCTCCGTACAACGCGTTCGTGGTATAATGAGAGAAAGTTTCCTTCACACAGCTACATGGCTAACAGCTGATGTAACTCGGCTAAAAGCTAACGCTGGCTGTGTTTTGCCGACATGTCGCTAAAATGATTTAAAAACACGGTTAAACCTGACAACTTACCTCCTCCGATGTTGAAGGGCGGCTCACGGAGAGTTGGTATGACTCCAAGTTTCAGCCACAGTTTAGTGGCAAAGCCGGACTGGAGCTGAAACAGGTTCCTGACAGACTCCGGTGTAAAATGCTCACTCAGCACATACATGAACTCTTTTCAGACCGTTTCAGGAGGATTTCCAGGAAAAATAAAAGATATATCCATCGAGTCCACACTTATTCAGCTGATACTGCAAAAAGACTTGTTTCTTGCAGCATGAAACAGAGCAGCTAGCATGCTGTCCTCTCCCCACCGCATTCTCAGTTGCTCAATGCGGAGCAAGGACGGTTGTAGCTCGGAGGGGGGTGGGGGGCCGCGCGCGGGGGGGGGGGGGGATTGAGAGCAAGCAGAGGGCTGTACCAGTGAAGGTGGGAGGGCCTAGTAGGCGGGCCAGGTCTTCTTCGTACGTCACAAAGAGACCGTTTTAGAAACGGCTTGCTGGAGGACTCTTTCACAGAAATGCAGGGAGGGAGAAATACAGAGAGAGTACGCATCTGCACACACTTCAGGGGGTCTCCATAGACTCCAGCAAGTTATAATTATGTGTTAAAAACTTGAAAAAGTGCATTTTGCATAATATGGGACCTTTAAATGGATCAATTTACACAGTCAGCTGACCAAACTGACTCCAGCAGGAAACTATTCTTCTCATTTCACCGCCAATATTACAGTTTAAATCTATGGAGAGTCCTGACTTTATTTCTGTTTAAATCTGTTTGGGTACACAAATAAATCTAAACCAGCTGTTAAGTCAGATAATGAAACACCTGGTTAATATGAATGTCCAGTAGGGTGGGGAATCAGGAGAGGCAGAACGATGCAAGGGTGTCTAAAAGTGTTAAATTCTCAGCATAAAATCAGATTCACAGGAATTTCGTCCAGCCCATTCAGCGTCAGCACAAACAGGTTTGAAACCCTGGAAGTATCTGGATTACTCTGACAGGTCTGCACAAGTAGCAGGGTGTGCGTGTGTGTGTGTGTGTGCATGTGGTGTGTGTGTGCATGCATGCATGTGTGGTGAGTGGCAAAGTCCAGGTTCCTGACACTCCCTAAGATAAACGAGTGTCTGCTGACTCACCTGCATCCCACACACACCTGCCCAGCAGCAGTGTATGCATGTGGGTGTGTGTGTGAGAGAGAGAAAGCCAGAGCACACCTGTCGAGTCCTGATGCTGCAGTAGACGCTCTGGCTTTGCTTCAGATGAATAATCACACACACATGCACACGCACACACACACACAGGCCACTATACCTGGAAAATCTGAATGTGGAAAAAAGAGAAACTGCTTTTGTTATGTAAAATCAGCTCTGACCTGCTGAAACCTCCAAACCTGCTTTGAATATTAAACAGCAGGTACAAGGAGATAATAAACATGTTACAAATGTTTAAAACAAGAATGAGGAGTAGCCAGGGCAGAGACATGAAGTTGACACCCTTCCATCTTAACTTATAGATGATAGCCCTCTTCCAACTCTCTTCCATTATTTCAAACGCCTGAAAAGTTTGTGGTTGCTTCTTTTTTTTGCTACAACTTATCATGCCAACACAATCTGTCCATGAACTAAAAATGAACAAATAACTGCTTAATTACATCCTAAATCTCTGTCAGACAAATAGGAAAAAAAAAAAATCTTTGGCACCCAGATGGAACAGCTATGGTCATTTTAGACAGTAAGGCAACTAATATTCTTCTTTTCAATTCCACGTTCTTTTAGCTAACTGGCTCCATTGTGAGGGTAATTATTCCCAGCATTGCTATGTAATATCCTTGTTATCGGAGGACTCCAGTAGGGGCGCATGAGACGAGAGAACTCAGACTGAATAGAGTTGATGGATGTGTAGGGTGGGAACAAACAAGGGTACAATGGAGGATGTTAGCATTTACATAAAAAAAAAACAGCAGTGGCATCATGGATGGTATGTAAGTCCTATAAACTAAGCACACAGCGTCTTGTCTTCTAAACCTTCCATAATTTCTACTGCTCTCGACCCCATGACCTTACAGCTGGTCAAACTGGTCCCTAGCCTGCGCCCCTACCCCAACTGGTTATTCACATAATGAAACTTGCAAATGCTTAGCCTTCATTTCTGAAATGTCTATATACAATGCTTTAAAGGTCCCATGCTATGAACTTTCCCCCATCTGAAACAATTCTTTGATTTCTTAATGTATTATAGGAGTCATAGTTTGAACAAATCCGTCTCCATTACTCAGCGCGGGCAGCTGCTGCTTCATTGTTTCTTGTCTCTACCGGTGTTGTGCAGGACAGCATGCTAGGAGAGTCCTCCCTGAAGTAAGAGAGCAAAAAAAAAAAGAGGTGGAGCAATGCTAGTTAATTAGGTATGGAAGTGGAGAGACCAGCTAGTAACATTATGAATAAAATGCTCGAGGGCGCACGGATCACAATCTTGTCTGCCTGCGCTCCCTGCTACCTACACAAGGTGAGGGGACTTAAAGCACAAAAGAGGATCCAGGTGTTGAAGCAGATGGCCGCCCCCTACCCTTGAACCAAGTTCTGCCGGAGGTTTTCCTCCCTGTTAAAAGAGCGTTTTTCTTCCCACTGTCGCCACCACTCTGTGCTTGCTCAGGATGGGGGGATCGGACCGGGTCAAGTCAAGATTCGATCCAATCTGTTGGTTTCCTTAGCTAGGCTATTATGAATCTGACTTGAATTTTTCTGTCTGTTAAGCGCCCTGAGGTGACATTGTCATGAATTGACGCTATACAAATAAAGTTGAATTGAATTGAAGTAGAGGAAAGCTGCAGGACCAGATGGCATCAGTTCCAGGCTGCTGAGAACCTCTGCAGACCAGCTCAGTGAGGTTCTCAGCCACATCACAACCGGAGCCTCAGCCTGGAGAAGGTCCCTGTCCTGTGGAGAAGACCTCCTGTGTGGTCTCGGCTCCTAAAATAATGCATGCCAAAGAACCAGCCCACACAGACCAGTTGCCTTGACATCCTACCTGATGAAGACCATGGAGAGGCTGATACTCACCCACCTCCGCACCGTGGTGAGCTCCACCCTGGACCCGCTGCAGTTCACCTACAGGCCCAACATCGGAATAGAGGACACTGTCATCTTCCTGCTGCAGGGAGCGATCACCCACCTGGAGACTGCTGGGAGTAGAGCCCTGCACTGGAGCCCCAAGCCTACGGGCCCCGACGGAAGCCCGGGCCAGTGACCATATCATTACCTCGGACCCGGGCTGGGCTCTCCTTTTTTTAAAACCCAATTAGAGAGATGTGTGCGGTGTTTGTGTTTAACCAATTTAAATGGCGACACTTGAACGCAGCAGCCGCTTTTCCTTCCTCCCCCTCCTGTGGCTGACATCTTTGCCGCGCAGGTAAGACAAGCTGCTTGTTATAAGATTGATAGTTCTGCTGCTCCTAGTTGTTGCCTTTATTAAGATAAAGAAGAAAATATTTCTGATAAGCTTTTGTTATGTTTATCATAATAATAGTCACTGAGATACGGTTTAAGTGCGTTGGCTATTGTATCTTATGGCTGTGATATGTAGGTAAAATTTCCATGCGCTGTTGCATTTGCATTGCTGAGTCATTTACAAAAAACAAAATCATGAATTAAACACCAGTTAAAATGCTTCATACACTTTACAAACTAATGTTAATATTGAAAGGAAACGAAATATAAGATAAGATCGGAGGTGTAACTGTACAGTAACTGCACCTATACGCACCAATTCTCATTAAATAAGATAATGCAGTCAATAAGTTAAATCAATTCATTTACTTTAATCAAAAATATAATGAAAATAACGCAATATCACGCCAAGATCCCCAATTAACATGTCTTAATGACAGCCTGGTTTAAGGAGAAAAAAAAAAAGTCAGGCTTTATTCTGGTTAGGGACTGAGAACTTTGAAAATCTGTCGGGCTTGGCCGGACTTGGGCTCAGATATTAGGCCCGTGCAGGGCACTACCTGGGAGCCCTAAGAGAGTCATGCTTTTTTTTTTTACTTTTCCAGTGCCTTTAACACCATCAGGCTGGTGCTGCTGCGGTGGAAGCTGAAGGACACGGGAGTGGACGGACATCTCAATGCATGGACCATCGACTACCTCACTGACCGGCCACAGTATGTGCAGCTGCGTAGCTGTGAGTCAGAGGTGGTAGTCTGCAGCACTGGGGCCCCCCAGGGTACCATCCTGTCATCTTGTTTCTTCACCATCTACACAGCAGACTTCACCTACAACAAGGACACCTGTCACCTACAGAAGTTCTCCGATGACTCAGCCATCGTGGGCTGTGTGTCAGAGGGGATTGAGCTGGAGTACCGGTCGGTCATCATGGACTTTAAGGACTGGTGTAGGCACAACCACCTCTGCTTGAACACTTGTAAGACGAAGGAGATGGTGATCGACTTCCGGAGAAGGACTCTACCCCATACACCAGTGAACATCCAGGGGGCGGACATCGTGATGTTGGACAGTTTTAAGTGCCTGAGTGTTTATCTCAACAGTAAACTGGACTGGTTCCATAACACTGATGCCCTGTGCAAGAGGGGCCCAAGTAGCCTCCAACTTCTGAGGAGACTGAGGTCCTTTGGAGTGAGCAGACCTCTTCTCAGGACTTTCTATGACTCTGTGGTAGCCTCTGCTATCCTCTACACTGTTGTCTGCTGGGCCCTGAGCAGCACAATGCGGTACAGGAAGAGACTCAAAAAGCTGGTCAGGAGGGCCAGCTCTGTCCTGGGCTGCCCTCCGGACTCTGTGAAGGAGGTGGGTGAGACGAGGATGTTGGCCAAGCTCACATCCACCATGGACAACAACTCACCCATTGCACCAGACTGTGGAGGAGATGAGCAGCTTCTTCAGACAGAGTGAGACCCTAAGTGCAAGAAGGTGCGTTACCACAGGTCCTTCATTCCCACTGCTGTCAGACTGTACAATTCATCTGTTTAGCTACCTATGTGCAACAATCTTATCTTATCTCATCTCATCTCATCTCATCTTATCTTATTCGTTATGCACATTTTCGAGCCATCACTGCCCAGCGGCGTCCCAAGGCTCAGAAACCGCATTATGTAACTTTTCTGTCCGGGACGCGGCCTATGATGTGGCAGCCAACTATTGGTTGCACTCTGCGTCATGTACTAGCAAATGGATGTGAACCAGATATGAACACAGTGGGTGTTTTGAACGCGCATCATGTCATATTTGGCAAAGAAACGCGAGGAAACATTACCGGAGGAAGAGAGGAAAAAAAGACAGGAGGGGACAGAACAAGAATCAAGATAAGACTGTCTTTTACTGGCCGGAGTGAGCTCACAGCACTGGTATGATGCAAGATGGATGCCAGCTTAGCCATCAATAGAGGGTGCGTCACAGAGAAAACTGCTAAAAGTTCCGTTGAGGGTCTTTAAACAAGAACCCCACCAATAAATTGGCCAATTAAAGTCCTTTTCAGATTAATCATAACTGGCCAGAGTTTTGTCGATTATGATGCCGACATATTCTTAATTTCTCCTAAAACAATAAATGCTGTCAAGTGTTGGAGTCATGCAGAATGATTGCTGTTGCACTATTTGTCCACAAGATGGCACTCTGACACCATTAAATTCTCAGTCCTTACCACTGACTTCTCACCAACTACAGCAGTAAGATACAGCCAGGGAATACAGAGCATGATGACAGGTAAGTTCATAATGATGCTATGAAATTAAAGGGGAATTTAGCTTTTTTTGAACCTGGGGTCTGATTTCATATGTCCTTTCATATATGTAAATGATAGAGAAAGGAATTTTCAAGATAGCTTCAGTATTTAGCCGGGCAAGCAGCCTACCAGCAGCCCAGCTAAAGATAAGTATGGGGCAACTGGCCCCCATGTCTACGCTCACACTAAAACTTGCTTTTTTTCCACACTGAAGAGCTCGGATAGTCTTAATGAGTGTCCGACAACATACTAGAGAGGAGAAATAAATGAAAGTATCTATATTACCTGGAGATTGCTATTTGTTTTGGTGTTTGCCTAACCCCAACCTTACAATCCTGCAGGTTTTCAGTGTGTCTCTGTCCCAACACAGCTGACTCAAATCACTGAGTCATTGTGCAGAACTTCATTGGCTGATGGATCCATTTATTAGTAGTCAGCTGTGTTGGTGCAAGTGCTACACGATTCTGGGAAAAATGTGAATCACAATTTTTTTTGCTTAAAGGTGCCATGACATCAAATTTCACTTTTCTGGGGTTTTGGGGGGGGGTATGATATGATCTGTTGTGCACTGATGAGGCCATGTGAATGTCCAGAGTGAGTATCAAAGTCCCTGTTTATGGTCTGTCAGCTTTGCTTCTTTGTCCAAAAACGGTTGAATCAGACAGCAGCATATCATTCTACGTAATTCATTTGCTCCAAGCAAACGGCCTCCCCCTCCTCTCTCCTAACATTCTATGCGCTCTCCGAATAGACGGACCTACAATGGCCTGATATGTTCCGATCTTATGATGTACTTTTCTTGAGAAGACGGGAACAAAGCAGACATTCCTGTATCTACTAATTTAATAGTGTTTTCTAGCATCTGCACAAAAATAACGATAGGGTTAACAATGATACCACTATACATGTTTAAAGGTGCATTGTGCAAGTTTAAATGTTAAATACTATTCTTTTCTTTCCTCCACATGCTCTTACAATTACCTGATGTGTAGAATGAGCTGATCTTTCTTTACTGCGGTGGTCTCTAATACTGTTTCTGAATGCTCAATGTCAGAGTTTTGGCTACGAAGCCTCAAGGGGGCACTTGTGGGGGAGACGAGTTGCGCATTCTCGTTTGCCTGTCTGCACCTGCGCCGCAGGTACGCGCATGTTGAGAGAACATAACTGCTGCTAAAAGATGGAGAGCAGGTGCATCTCAAACCTCAATTCAGACTCCAGTAAGACAAAGAAGAAGGAAGAAAAGTTTTGACTTGTGAGACGAAGAGAACCAAACTGGAGTCTGACCGGTCCC
This sequence comes from Atherinomorus stipes, assembly GCA_023101725.1. Lineage (NCBI taxonomy): Eukaryota > Metazoa > Chordata > Actinopteri > Atheriniformes > Atherinidae > Atherinomorus > Atherinomorus stipes. The sequence continues at coordinate 10,043 of JALJCO010007664.1, read as the reverse complement.
CACAGCAGGGGGACGTTTCGGCACTACACAGGCTCCGGAAGACGGGAGTAAACAACTGAACAGCTTTTTTTCTTTTTTTTTTTATAACTGGAGGGAGCTTCGATCCATTCTGGGAATAAAACGGGACCCACAACTGTCTTTCTTCTTACTAACAAGGTAAATTTGATGTATAACGGAAATAAGGATGCATAAAATTGCAATGCTAAGTTTTAGCATGTAAATGTAGCAATGTGACTGTCATATGACTGTTCCCGGGGAAGAGATACACTCTAGCCACTTGTTAAATTTAGTTGATGCGGTAATTTTATAAGATAATTGTGGTCTCAGCCTGTGAATTTAGATATTTGAACTACATGCCAGTGTTAGCCTGTTGTTACCGTTAGCATAGTTCGTCAGTTTACTCAACGATCAAACCGTGAACAACTTGCAGATTTATAACTTTATTACTTCAGTAGACATCGTGACTCCAAGTCTGGGCTCAGACTGAGTGTAGTGAAAGCTAAATTAGGAGACCAACGCAATCGAAGCAGCTCATGCATGTGCACGACACAATGTCACTTCCACTTGGCGTACAGAGGGGGTGCTCTTCTGAAAAAAAGCTGGAACTTTGCACTCCTTTAGGTTGTCATAAAGTGATCCGAACATGTTGTTAGATGTTTTCAACAACAGGAACTGTCCCTGTTGCACCTGATAGCCGCTAGCCTTAAATAGGAAGATGCTGGTAAGATGGCCCTAAATGTGACACATGCAGAGAGCACAAAGACTTGCATGTAAAAACCCAATGCAGTATAATATGTCTTGCTGATTATAATGTCCATCTGGAGGAGGGTATGGAAAGACCCCGGACACACTGAAACAATTATGTTGTGTGGAAAGTCTACCAGGAGTCCCCTGGAGAAAAAAAAATAGATGGATGAATTTGTGGGAAATTAGCTGATTGACACACGCTCACACAAAATGACCAAAAAGAGAGCAAAACTTCCATAAGTTACGTATTGCTAGTGAAACCACGATAAGGATATTAAAAACATTTTTTCTGCAATCGAAAATGTAACTTGTTACTTAATCAGAAAAGTCATGCTCTACAACTGACTTAACATTGGCCTTATATCCATGGTCCTAGCACATAATTTTGAACAACTGCAGTATGTGCCAAGAACATGTAAATAAAAACTTTGGTCATTACAGTTAAACACAAACTTGAGGGAGCCAGATCACACTTCCAATCAGAAAAAAAAAAAAAGTTGCAAAATGAGAGTTTTCTTCAGATGTCTTGAGTGTCTCAACAGCTCCCTCACCTGTGTGCCCCCTCCCTACGAGGCATTCAACAATAGATGAAGGCCTTCTCTAGTAAGGCCAGAACCTAAACAGGCAGGATTGGACCAGCACAGCATGAGGGAGTATTGCAGGTGCACGGTCTCCTCAGAGTCAGCAGTAATGGCTCCCCTCAGGGAACGTCCGTATCAATATCCCGGTGGATGGAGGAGGAGGAGAGAGAAGATCAAAGGATGAACAATTAAAAACTATGAATAAAGAACCAAACAGAAACTGAAGGAGAAGGCTCTGGCTCTGGACTGCAGATGATCTGGAACTGAACTCATACCACCTCAGACTGGACTCAGGGGTTCTTCTCTCTACACATTGATTAAAACTGGAAAAAAACTGAGACAAAAACCTTAGGTGGGTGTTTGTTGAGTTACGTCCAGATTTTGAGACCAAACACAGGTTGCATCTTGGATTTTTAAAGCTGGCTTTATTAAGTTGGAAACTGATGAAACGTCTGAACCTTCATCTTGTCTCTTCTGGCTTTCATTACCAGTCACTGTCTCAGATTGGTTTGCCTCTTTCAGACAGGATGGGCATGTCCAAGCAAAAAGAGGCTCCGGAGGTACAAAAACACATCTGAGCCCAGCAGCACAGATTTAACAAGGTTCAAGGTCAGTGTGTTAATGTATAAAAACGGAGGGAATTCGTCTCAGATTCAAAAACATGTTTATTGGAAAGAACAATGTAGGAGCAATGTATTAATTAACCGCTAAAACTCAGTCATTTTGTGCTGTTTTTTGGTCTGCCTGCTTGTTTAATGTAAAAATGCATGTAGAAGCTCAACCTTTTTAATCCCAGTCATCATATTGTAGACATTATGCTTCCAGGACAGCTTCAGCTGTCAGATTATACTGTTGAAAAAAAATCTGTAATATCACAGATTTTTTTTCTGTGATATTTAACATTTTTTCCCCATTTTCAAAAATTCTGAAAGAAATGATAAAATTATGGAAATAGGCTGTGAATTTACAAGTCTCACATGAAATAACATGAAAAGCCTGTAACTGTAAAAAGACAAAGTTTCCTTTTTTTTTAAAGAAGATGCCATTTCATTTCATATAAGAAAGAATGTTAAAATCCATTTTCAACGTGTTTCCGGATAAAAATTTCTTCTTAGCAAAGAAAATGTTTTTGGTAATTCCATGTATTTACACTAAAAAGAGTGTCAGTGCTGTAGTTGATATCAAAGAATTCTTTACATTGATCTAACTTAATTATTTTGGTTTGGGGAGTATTATTATTATTATTTTAGTCAAATCAACTTAAAAACTCCTCTATTTAATCTGAAACATGTTTTTACTTTCACTCAAACTAAATTTATTAAGTTGTTTTAGCTTATCATGCATGAACAACAAAGGGGGCAGGACTATTTTCAAAACACAACACATCAGGACCACAAAGGCTCATGGGAAAAGCAAATTTATCAGAAATGACCCTCTTATGATTGTTATCCTATAAATTTGAGTTAAGTGTTTACTGCCTTTGTTATGTTCACATTCAGAAGAAGTTGCTAGAAAGTCTGTTAAGTTTGGATGTTAAAGCTGCACCAAGAGTTTGAAGAACAGTTCAAGGAGATAAATTCATCATCAACTCTTCCTCCCACCATTTAAAGACATTTATGTTAGGTAAAAAGGCCTCCTTTGAAAAAGAGACTGTCTCAATGGGACCTACCTGTAATGTCATAGGTTAAATAAAAAGATAAATAAAAAAAACATCCTCCCAGTCCTGTAATTCAGTAGCCGGCAAAGTGGTCTGTAAAGTATGAACAAGTTGACAAAAAGCTACAATATAATCAGCAGGCTGTTATAATGGCCAAATTATTGTTTCATAAAAACAAAACATGAAGCAGGTGAAAAAGGTAACTAATGCACTCTATTTATCTGTATCAAATCTGAACTTTTTTTTTCAAGTACAAGCAGAGCAGCCCCCTACCATGCTCATGCCATATAGGCCCCTATTACAATCTTACTCCAAACAGGCTTGGTAAACTGGATGTAGCCTAGATACCAGCAAACTTAAAATCAGTGCTCCTGAACTATAGCTGTTCATAAACTGGGTAACCTCCCCATCACAGTGATAATAGTTAAATAATTTTCCATAAATAACTGGAATACGGCGATTAAAAACAAACACCATTGGAACAGAGTTTTTTTTTTTTTTTTTTTTTAAATCTCCTGATGCAACCGTTTCATTTAGTGGACTTGCTCTAAATATTCTTTCAAGTTCAGCTCTCGGATAACATGATGACGTTAATAAAAGTTAAGAATAGCAACTGGATCCTTTTTACTATTGAGAATGACCATTAACGACGGTATTCAGCTCTGTGCGTGTCTGTGATGTAGGCGACACATCGGCTTAGCGGGAGAAATATTACTGCAGATTTTCACATTCATCTCCCTGGTAGATTTATAAAAACCCTGACATCTGTTTCTGACTTTCAGTCAGCTGACAACGATGCACGCTCTGTTCTCGCCGTTCGTGGAAGTGGAGCAAACTTGTTGAACAGCCTTCTTATAACTACTGACTATCAATGAGTTAGCAAGGCACAGCAAAACTGAACTGGACCCAAACTTGATTTATATCAAACCCAGCTAGAGTGTAGTTCTGTGAACACACACATCTGTGTTATTTTAATACATTTGGCAGCATCTGCATGAAGAGCTAGTCTCTTTAATTCTAAATTTTCCCCGTGAAACTTTTCTGTGTTTTGCTCTTTGTGTAGTTCTCTCTGCGTGATTGACAGCTGCGGCCCAAAAGGGAAGGGGGCATTGGCCCTCAGCTGTACTGTAGCTAATTGGTCCCGCCCACAATCACTCGTGACTAATGGGCAGACCTACCAGTTTTGTACCAATAAGTATCATGACTTAGGCTATGACCACCAAAGCTACCATCTTAAAAAAAAAAAAAAGGCCTGACTAAAACACTACAACTCCCAGATGCTGCTGGAAACGTGTAGTATTGCCAGCCAGAGGTGGGTAGTAACGCTACATTTAGTCATACATTTACTTTAGTACATTTACATAAATTGTACTTTTAAGAGTAAATTTATTACGATATACTTTTTACTTTTACTGAAGTACATTTATAAGAAAGAAACACTACTTCTACTCCGTTACAATGGCATACATCCCGCTTGTTACTTTTATTTTTTGTTCTTATAAATGCGCAAATCACAGTTTGTTTGTTTTGTTAGAGAGGCACTTGAACGTCTCACTGAACAAACACAGCTTGCTGTTGGCACATCACATGTTATGAGCTACGTTTCACTACATACCACCAATCAGGTGTAGCCAGGCAGTCACATGACGATGCGGCGCCAATGCCCAAAAGAACAGAGTTTTAGCAGCAAGCTGAAGCACTCAAACACAAGAGGGATGTAGCGGTAATCTACATAAAGAATGACTGAAACAACAGCATGTGGGTCGGAAGTCGAGACAGAAGCCGCGGAACATTCCTGCCTGCACATTCCTTAGATGTTTGCCTTCAGACAACATAAAAGATCAGCTGTGTAAGCCACGCTTCAGGTACAAAACTCAAACTTACTTTGTAAAGTTGTAATAAGCTGAGTTTTTTGCTGCTAAAACAATCCCGCATCAGACCTGAATCTGTGGTAGAATGTGAACCTTCGTCAACTTGTTTTCACAGTGTTAAGATTTCTCTCACGGTTTTTCTTAGAAAATATCACCATGTCCTACAGTTATGTTGGCAGCCTCCTCTCGGCTGATCGGGGATGTAGGCGCTTCACAGCCGCAGGAGGAATTTCCAAGGGGCTGTGATGTATGATGCATTTGCTCGAGCTGATGCAGTAATAAATTGTGTCGGCTAATAAATGCTATGTTTACAGTGACATTGGGCTGTGAGGAGGCTCCTGTAGCCTATAAACAAATATATTTCACAAACATATATTAACCTTGGGAGCAATCAGACTCGCCCACATGTACTCTCACCATCCCTAAAAGGGAAAACAAACAACAAAAAAAAGCATCTCAATAGCGGCGACTTTCTGGTCAGTCAGGGTGGTCCTTTTTCCTCCGTCCCTCCACCTGTTTTGGCCACACTGTGATGGTGAGCAGCCGTCTTTGGCTTCACATCCAATTTCATGTGGGACCACTTCTTATTTCGGCTTGTGTGCGTGACTCTGACCCCACAGCAGTGTCACACACTCTCCTCACCACCCCTCCTGTTTGGGTATATGCCGGAGGACAGCTGCCACATACACATTTTTACCCATTTCCACTTAAGTTCGTTCTCAGCCATAGGCCTACTCATATTTTGTCTTTTTGATGGTGCAATTAATTGTGTAGTAGTGTGTCCCCAGCTTTACTAGACTGGTCTAGACTCTGGTCTGGACTCTGGTCTGGACTCTGGTCTTAGAAGTTTTGTTATAAAAGACTATAAGAGCCAGAAAACAGCAAGAGTACCTTCCTGCAGTTACAATGGCCGACAAGGGTGCTGCCATACATCTAATCCATACAGGAAGTCTCAAGCAGAAGTTAGTTAAACAACGGCAAGAGTAACTATCTGCGGTCTGCAAAAGATGCGTGTGGTGTAGTCGGGTGGTTAGGGTTAGGGAAAGGGTCAAGGTTATGGTTATATTTTAGTAAGTTACATGAAGAAGAAACTTCTGCTTGGGACTTCAAGCGTGGTTTGGATATATGGCGATGTATCGTCACTGCAGTTGGGTCCCTCTTGAAAACAGTGTTATGAAAAGAGGTACTTTATTTAATGTGGTGGGTGTCTTTATTTACGTTCATTTTTTAAAAATTTGATTATTTCATTTATTGACATTTACTGTAATTTAAAATAAATCTGATGTTACTCATAAACTACTCAGTACTTGAGTAGTTTTTTCAGTGAGAGTACTTTTTACTTTTACTAGAGTAATTATTTGCAGCAGCCTTCATTATTCTACAAGGGTCACTTGGTTTTTCGTTGAACCAACTGTCTGTCAAGGATTGGGGAACTCTGCTTCTTTGCTACTAGCAGCAGTTAGCGCTCTGATAATGCTCTCTGGCTGAGGGGTCAAAGTCAGGTGTGCCAGCTGCCTCTGTAGCCATGAGTGCGCCATTGATTCAAAGTTACTCAAATCCCCTTTCTTCCTCATTCTGATGCTCAGTTTGAACTTCACCAAGTCGTTAACCATGTCTACATTGCGATGCTTCCATTTGATTGGTTGATTAGATATTTGCATTGACAGGAAGTTGAACAGGTGGACTTGATAAAGATGTGGAGACTGGATAGTCCTACTCTAAGCTAGTGACAAACTGGCCCCCAACAAGCTGAGTTGTGTAAACTCTGCTGTAAACAGCTGTAAACTCTAATTTCTTGGTGCTCCAGTGTGTCGGTTAATGTCATCCAGTCCAAGTCATAAGTCTTGTTTTTGTTCTCTTCTAACTGATGCTTTAAAGTAAAAGCAGTGTCACGCTCGGAGGGCAAACCCAGTCCGGATGGAAATCCCACTCTGATCTTATTCTCCCCCAAAACAGCATCTGACTTATGTCTTGTTTCTATTTGATATCTGTTCAGATGAAAAATAGATGCGGGTCAAGATGTGTGTGTATGTGTGTTTCTGTTTCTGGCTGATATTTATCTTGGAGTGAGAACACTTCAAACTGTTCAGCTTCAAAGGCCTCCATCAGAAGTCGGCTTCAAATATTAATAACTGCAGCCATGCAGCTCGCCTTTTAATCAATACCTCTGACTCACACAAACACACTGATCCACACACCAACACATCCACACACAGTTACATCTGTGGTCTCACATTTCACAGAGCGCCACAAACCGACTCACAGTCAGCATTTATCTGCTTTCTGCTCTGCTTCTCCTCTAGCAGCAAGAAGAAACTACACCAGGATGGTGCTACAGCTCTCATTTTGGTGCTTCTATGCACGAGAACTCACAGACCGCACAGCTAATGTGGAGGCAGTTTGTTTTTCCTCACCAAAACATACATTTTTCTCTACTGTTTCACTCTTTACAAAAGTTGATATATATTTATTCTTACCTTAGAACTGGGATATCAAACTCAGTGTAGTTGAGGGACCACATACACCACAGTTTCTGGACCAGAAAAGTACTAGCAAAACAATGCACAAATAATAAAAACTCGAAACCTCACAATGCCGTCAGCGTTCAGCTCCTGGAGTAAATGGTGAAACTCATCAAACTCAGAACGCCTCTGAACAATTTGATAAATCCAGACAGTAGGGCTAGGCGATAATGGCCAAAAATAAATATCATGATATATTGAGCAGTTCACCTTGGTAACGATGAATGGTCAGTAAACCTACCTATAAACCAGCCAAAACACACGCAATAACTACTTTTATTTTCATTTTATTAAAACAGATATTCTGCCTTAACTGGAATGTCACGTGACTTCTTGTTTGGCAGATAGATTAACAGGTTTCTCAATAAACACACAGTAGATGTTTTGGACATATGAGAAGTACTGTGAAACTGAAATACAAACATACAACTATATAAATGAATTATTAATTATTAAATTGATCAACTCAAATGAGTTAGATTTTTAATAATGAGCAAATATTACTTTGTGTCCATGAAAACCAGTGCTGAGTTTCCCATTAAATGCACACAGGACTACCGATTAGCATGAATGCTAACTTAACATTGAAAAACCTATAGACAGGCTAGTGCAATTAGCATCACCACCGTTGTCAAAATGTTTAACACAAACAACGCTCCTTCAAACGTTTATCACTTTACAATGACATCAAATAAACGCCACTGATCATTTACAGACATATGTTGTACAGAAAACATGCAAAAATTATGAAAAACTCAAGGCTGCAGTGCAGGAATGTCACGTTACAAGAAACTACCGCAAGTTTGAGAGAACAAAAATGTCCCATGCAGCAATTCCACTGCCGGATTTCTTTAAGGGCTGCAGCACCGAACATACCGACATGGGAAAAAATTACAACGGTTATTGCTGTATATGTCGTGTCGGTAAATTTTCGGTTTATCACCCAGCCCTACCAGATAGTTTTGTCTCTGGATGTCAAGCATCGGATTTTATATGGACCAGCGTCCAACTTTGCGTGTCCGGCGCATTTTTGACGCCCAAATCGCATTTGGTCCGAATATGGCGTGAGATTTAACAAGCTAAAAGTGGCCTGGAAAGTCTGAGATGTAGCTCTTGGGTTTGTTGTAGTTTCTCTGAGTATTGGATGGTATGATGTTCAACTGGGTTTGCTGGGACGTCCATGCCTGGGAAGACTGTCATGAAGGTTTTCTGCTTTTTTTCGTAGAATGATGGGCTCCAGATAGTTTGGGAATGACCTTATAACCCTTGGCCAGCAAAAGTTGCTTCTCTAAAATCATTGCTGATGTCTTTCTTTTTTGGCTTCGTGTTAACACACACATCTAGAAGGTCCCGCCTGCAGCTTGCGGGACAAGGCGGAGTCAGATATTGGGCGGGGTCTGAAGTCCGACCCACATTACCGTTTTGAGTTGTTTGAGTCGTTTATTTACATTTTAAGAAAATGTTTTTCTCATGCTATGCTCAGATCAACCATCAAGGTGAAAGAGGCTGTACTTTCTTCATCACAAACTGTACATTATAGAAATTTTTAAGGCGCTGATGTTGATGATGTATTTTCCGTTCACAAAGAGCAAATGAGAAGCATTGCTTGAGTTTTTGTGGATGAAGACCCACTGCCTCATTGGAGTGTCTGATTTTCTCTTCGTACCATTAGTGTATCACTGTGTGTGTTCAGCAACAGCAGCAGGTTATAAAAACCACCACATCAAATGACGACCCACCAGCAGTGTCACTGAGGACGCAGACGTGTGAAATTATTTTCAGGAAGTGTCACTCAGCTAATGAATGTTCTTTATCTGTGTGAATATCAAAGACTCCAGGGCTGCTACAGAAGTATGAACACGTGAGGAAAAATAAATGAACATGACTCATCGTCAGGTGAAATGCAGTCAGCGATGGTGGGTAATTACCATACTGAGGACGTTGTCTTCCCTCGGAGCGGAGCTTCGCTGAGAGGCTGCAGTTGGAGACAAGTTTGATGTCAGGGAGTGTGTGTGTCTGGGACAGTGTTTTCATGAATCTTAATGAAGCTTAAATTCTGCCTCTCTCAGGCCTGGTGCATAAAACAGCAGCTCTGTGGGCGTCATCAGATTCAGGATGTCTGATCAAACGATGGAGCAGCTGTTTCCAGGTTTATCATGTGGACAGGAACGCTCAGGGGCTGCACAGTGCACCAAAAGTGCAGCTTAACTTCTACTTCGTGCAAAACCACTTTTACATTGTTCAGCGTTTTGAAACTGAATGATGTAAATTCTCCAAGTGAAAGAAGTTTGAAAATTTCTGCCTCGAAGCAAGACTTGGCATGATGTCACATTGTTGACGTTTATGCTCTTCATAGCTAAATGTGAATGAAGTTAGCATGAGGTGTGTTTATGAATTTACAAGTATGCCATCAGTACTCTGTATCAAATGTATCTGTGTCTGTTCATTTTTGCTCCACTGAAATAGAAATTTTTCCCTCAAAAGAGCTGAGTGTATTTTTAATTTTACCTGCTCTGGTCAGTCATTTTTCACAACCTCCTCAGTAATGACTGCTGCTGGAATTACATCCTATTTTCAGCAAATTCACTGCTTCTCTTATAAATTAAAACCCGCCCACAGCTTCATCTTTGTATTTTCAAATAACTCTGATGATCTTTCCTTAATC
>JALJCO010007663.1:0-125349 GCA_023101725.1 Atherinomorus stipes | reverse complement strand
GGATGAATGGATGGATGGATATATGGATGGATGGATGGATGGATTGATGAATGGATGGATGGATGGATAAATGGATGGATTCATAGATGGATGGATGGATGGATGGATGGATGGATGGATGGATGGATGGATGGATGGATGGATGGATGGATGGATGGATGAATGGGTGGATAAATGGATGGGTGTATGGATGGATGGATGAATGGATGGATGTATTCATGAATGGATGGATGGATGGATGGATAAATGGATGGATGGATAAATGGATGGATAGAGAGAATGGATGGGTGGATAAATGGATGGAAAATGGATGGATGGATAAATGGATGGATGGATGGATGGATAAATGGATGGATGGGTGGATAAATGGATGGATGGATGGATGGATGGATGGATGGATAAATGGATGGATGGGTGGATAAATGGATGGATGGATAAATGGATGGATGGATGGATAAATGGATGGATGGCTGGATAAATGGATGGATGGCTGGATGGAAAAATGGATGGATGGATAAATGGATGGATGGATGGATGGATGGATGGATGAATGGATGGATAAATAGATTGATGGATGGATGGATAAATGGATGGATAAATGGATGGATGGATAAATGGGTGGATGGATGGATGGATAAATGGATGGATGGATGGATGGATAAATGGATGGATGGGTGGATAAATGGATGGATAAATGGATGGATGGGTGGATGGATGGATAGATGGATGGATGGATAAATGGATGGATGATGGATGGATGGATGGATGGATGGATGGATGGATGGAAAATGGATGGATAAATGGATGGATGGATGGATGGATAAATGGATGGATTGATGGATGGATGGATGGATGGATGGATAAATGGATGGATGGGTGGATGGATGGATGGATAGATGGATAAATGGATAAATGGATGGATGGATAAATGGATGGATGGATGGATGGATGGATGGATGGATAAATGGATGGATGGATGGATGGATAAATGGATGGATGGATAAATGGATGGGATGGATGGATGGATGGATGGATGGATGGATGGATGGATGATGATGGATAAATGGATGGATTGATGAATGGATGGATTGATGGATGGATGGATGGATAGATGGATAAATGGATGGATGGATAAATGGATGGATGGGTGGATGGATGGATAAATGGATGGATGGATGGATGGATAAATGGATGGATGGATGGATGGATGGATGGATAAATGGATGGATGGATGGATGGATGGATGGATGGATGGATGGATGGAGGATGGATGGATTGATGAATGGATGGATGGATGGATGAATGGATGGATGGATAAATGGATGGATTCATGGATGGATGGATGGATGGATGGATTGATGAATGGATGGATGGATATATGGATGGATGGATGGATGGATGGATTGATGAATGGATGGATGGATGGATGGATGGATGGAAAATGGATGGGTGGATGGATGGATGGATGGATGGATTGATGAATGGATGGGTGGATAAATGGATGGATGGATGGATGGATTAATGGATGGATTCATGAATGGATGGATGGATGGATGGATGGATGGATGGATGGATGGATGGATGGATGGATAAATGGATGGATGGATAAATGGATGGATTGATGAATGGATGGGTGGATAAATGGATGGAAAATGGATGGATGGATAAATGGATGGATGGATGGATGGATAAATGGATGGATGGGTGGATAAATGGATGGATGGATGGATGGATGGATGGATAAATGGATGGATGGGTGGATAAATGGATGGATGGATGGATAAATGGATGGATGGCTGGATAAATGGATGGATGGCTGGATAAATGGATAAATGGATGGATGGGTGGATAAATGGATGGATGGATGGATGAATGGATGGATAAATGGATGGATGGATAAATGGATGGATGGATGGATAAATGGATGGATAAATGGATGGATGGATAAATGGATGGATGGGTGGATGGATGGATGGATAAATGGATGGATGGATGATAAATGGATGGATGGGTGGATAAATGGATGGATAAATGGATGGATGGGTGGATGGATGGATAAATGGATGGATGGATGGATGGATGGATGGATTAATGGATGGATGGCTGGATAAATGGATGGATAGATGGATGGATGGATGGATGGATAAATGGATGGATGGGTGGATAAATGGATGGATGGATAAATGGATGGATGGATGGATAAATGGATGGATGGCTGGATAAATGGATGGATGGATAAATGGATGGATGGGTGGATAAATGGATGGATGGATAAATAGATTGATGGATGGATGGATAAATGGATGGATAAATGGATGGATGGATAAATGGATGGATGGGTGGATGGATGGATGGATAAATGGATGGATGGATGGATGATAAATGGATGGATGGGTGGATAAATGGATGGATAAATGGATGGATGGGTGGATGGATGGATAAATGGATGGCTAAATGGATGGATGGGTGGATAAATGGATGGATGGGTGGATGGATGGATAAATGGATGGATGGATGGATGGGTGGATGAATGGATGGATAAATAGATGGATGGATGGATAAATAGATTGATGGATGGATGGATGGATGGATGGATAAATGGATGGATAAATGGATGGATGGGTGGATAAATGGATGGATGGATGGATGGATGGATGGATGGATGGATAAATGGATGGGTGGATAAATGGATGGATAAATGGATGGATGGATGGATAAATGGATGGATGGATGGATGGATGGTTGGATGGATGGATAAATGGATGGATGGATGGATGGATGGATAAATGGATGGATGGATGGATAAATGGATGGATGGGTGGATGGATGGATAAATGGATGGATGGATGGGTGGATGAATGGATGGATAAATAGATGGATGGATGGATAAATAGATGGATGGATGGATGGATGGTTGGATGGATGGATAAATGGATGGATAAATGGATGGATGGGTGGATAAATGGATGGATGGATAAATGGATGGATGGATGGATGGATAAATAGATGGATCCATGGATGGATAAATGGATGGATGGGTGGATGGATGGATGGATAAATGGATGGATAAATGGATGGATGGATGGGTGGATGAATGGATGGATAAATGGATGGATGGATGGGTGGATGAATGGATGGATAAATAGATGGATGGATGGATGGATAAATGGATGGATGGATGGATAAATGGATGGATGGATAAATGGATGGATGGATGGATAAATGGATGGATGGATGGATGGGTGGTTGAATGGATGGATAAATAGATTGATGGATGGATAAATGGATGGATGGATAAATGGATGGATGGATGGATAAATGGATGGATGGATAAATAGATGGATGGATGGATAAATGGATGGATGGATAAATAGATGGATGGATGGATAAATGGATGGATAATGGATGGATAAATAGATAAATGGATGGATAAATGGATGGATGGATAAATAGATGGATGGATGGATAAATGGATGGATGGATAAATAGATGGATGGATGGATAAATGGATTGATGGATAAATGGATGGATGATGGATGGATAAATGGATGGATGGATGGATGGATAAATAGATGGATGGATGGATGGATGGATGGATAAATAGATGGATGGATGGATAAATGGATGGATGGATGGATAAATGGATGGATGGATGGGTGGATGAATGGATGGATAAAAAGATGGATGGATGGATGGATAAATGGATGGATAAATAGATGGATGGATGGATGGATAAATGGATGGATAAATGGATGGATAAATGGATGGATGGATGGATGGATGGTTGGATGGATGGATAAATGGATGGATAAATGGATGGATGGGTGGATGGATAAATGGATGGATGGATAAATGGATGGATGGGTGGATGGATAAATGGATGGATGGATGGGTGGATGAATGGATGGATAAATAGATGGATGGATGGATAAATAGATGGATGGATGGATAAATGGATGGGTGGATGAATGGATAAATAGATGGATGGATGGATGGATGGATAAATAGATGGATGGATGGATAAATGGATGGATAAATGGATGGATGGGTGGATAAATGGATGGATGGATAAATGGATGGATGGGTGGATGGATGGATAAATGGATGGATGGATGGTTGGATGGATGGATAAATGGATGGATAAATAGATGGATGGATGGATAAATGGATGGATGGATAAATGGATGGGTGGATGAATGGATAAATAGATGGATGGATGGATGGATAAATAGATGGATGGATGGATGGATAAATGGATGGATGGATAAATGGATGGATAAATAGATGGATGGATGGATAAATGGATGGATGGATGGATAAATGGATGGATAAATAAATGGATGGATGGATAAATGGATGGATGGATGGATGGATAGATGGGTGGATGAATGGATGCATAAATAGATGGATGGATGGATGGATAAATGGATGGATAAATAGATGGATGGGTGGATGGATAAATAGATGGATGGATGGATGGATGGATGGATAAATGGATGGATGAATGGATGGATGAATGGATGGATAAATAGATGGATGGATGGATAAATGGATGGATGAATGGATGGATAAATAGATGGATGGATGGATAAATGGATGGATGGATAAATGGATGGATGAATGGATAAATGGATGGATGGATAAATAGATGGATGGATGGATAAATAGATGAATGGATGGATAAATAGATGGATGGATGGATAAATAGATGAATGGATGGATAAATAGATGGATGGATGGATAAATGGATGGATGGATAAATAGATGGATGGATGGATAAATGGATGGATGGATAAATGGATGGATGGATAAATAGATGGATGGATGGATAAATGGATGGATGGATAAATGGATGGATGAATGGATAAATGGATGGATGGATAAATAGATGGATGGATGGATAAATAGATGGATGGATAAATAGATGGATGGATGGATAAATAGATGAATGGATGGATAAATAGATGGATGGATAAATGGATGGATGGATAAATGGATGGGTGGCGTTTTACTGAGTGGGACCATGAGCATAATTCAGTTACTTCAGCACTAATGTTTTTCACTCGAGGTGAGGTGTTGGTTTATATTTAAATAAATTTATTTAGTCTTTTAACATGAACGAAACCTCAGTGTGATGCAGAGCATCTGTGATGTCATCAGAGCGTCTGTGATGTCATCAGAGCATCTGTGATGTCATCAGTGCGGCTGTGATGCGTTACATTTGTGGTGTCCGGCTCCAACAGCTGGCAGATCAGAAACGTTGCTCCATCTCTGGATGTTCTCTCTCTGCTAAGACCTCCTCTCTCCATCTGCACCAGCATCCACAGCAGCTTCTACAAGTGGGCGGGGCTTATATTCCAGAGCGCTGATTGGTCAGGGGGGCTGAACTGAACCCGGTCCAGAACAGGTTAGGGGTTCAGCATCAGTTACCGGGGAGATAGAACCCGATCAGAACTGAACCCGGTCCGGACCAGGTTAGGGGTTCAGCATCAGTCACCGGGGAGATAGAACCAGATCAGAACTGAACCCGGTCCAGAACAGGTTAGGGGTTCTGCATCAGTTACCGGGGAGATAGAACCAGATCAGAACTGAACCCGGTCCAGAACAGGTTACCGGGGAGATAGAACCAGATCAGAACTGAACCCGGTCCAGAACAGGTTAGGGGTTCAGCATCAGTTACCGGGGGAGATAGAACCCGATCAGAACTGAACCTGGTCCGGACCAGGTTAGGGGTTCAGCATCAGTTACCGGGGAGATAGAACCAGATCAGAACTGAACCCGGTCCGGACCAGGTTAGGGGTTCAGCATCAGTTACCGGGGAGATAGAACCCGATCAGAACTGAACCTGGTCCGGACCAGGTTAGGGGTTCAGCATCAGTTACCGGGGAGATAGAACCAGATCAGAACTGAACCCGGTCCAGAACAGGTTACCGGGGAGATAGAACCTGATCAGAACTGAACCCGGTCCGGACCAGGTTAGGGGTTCAGCATCAGTTACCGGGGAGATAGAACCAGATCAGAACTGAACCCGGTCCGGACCAGGTTAGGGGTTCAGCATCAGTTACCGGGGAGATAGAACCCGATCAGAACTGAACCCGGTCCAGAACAGGTTACCGGGGAGATAGAACCAGATCAGAACTGAACCCGGTCCGGACCAGGTTACCGGGGAGATAGAACCAGATCAGAACTGAACCCGGTCCAGAACAGGTTACCGGGGAGATAGAACCAGATCAGAACTGAACCCGGTCCAGAACAGGTTACCGGGGAGATAGAACCCGATCAGAACTGAACCCGGTCCGGACCAGGTTAGGGGTTCAGCATCAGTTACCGGGGAGATAGAACCAGATCAGAACTGAACCCGGTCCAGAACAGGTTACCGGGGAGATAGAACCAGATCAGAACTGAACCCGGTCCAGACCAGGTTACCGGGGAGATAGAACCCGATCAGAACTGAACCAGCGTCATAGGATGAAGAACCCTGAAGTTTCCTCCATTAGAGACAATCCGGCTACGTCGTACAGACCCCTGGTAAACAACAACAAAAACTGATGAGAACAGGTAAACAAAAACAAACACTGAGGAGTCTGTGATTGGCTGGAGTGTCATTCTGCTCGTCTGTGATTGGCTGGAGTGCCATTCTGCTCGTCTGTGATTGGCTGGAATGCCATTCTGCCTGTCTGTGATTGGCTGGAGTGCCATTCTGCCTGTCTGTGATTGGCTGGAGTGCCATTCTGCCCGTCTGTGATTGGCTGGAGTGCCATTCTGCTCATCTGTGGTTGGCTGGCGTGTCATTCTGCTCGTCTGTGATTGGCTGGCGTGTCATTCTGCTCGTCTGTGATTGGCTGGCGTGTCATTCTGCTCGTCTGTTTTTGGCTGGAGTATCATTCTGCTCGTCTGTGGTTGGCTGGAGTGCCATTCTGCCCGTCTGTGATTGGCTGGAGTGCCATTCTGCTCATCTGTGGTTGGCTGGCGTGTCATTCTGCTCGTCTGTGATTGGCTGGCGTGTCATTCTGCTCGTCTGTGATTGGCTGGCGTGTCATTCTGCTCGTCTGTTTTTGGCTGGAGTATCATTCTGCTCGTCTGTGGTTGGCTGGAGTGCCATTCTGCCCGTCTGTTTTTGGCTGGAGTATCATTCTGCTCGTCTGTGATTGGCTGGCGTGTCATTCTGCCCGTCTGTTTTTGGCTGGAGTATCATTCTGCTCGTCTGTGATTGGCTGGCGTGTCATTCTGCCCGTCTGTTTTTGGCTGGAGTATCATTCTGCTCGTCTGTGATTGGCTGGCGAGTCATTCTGCTCGTCTGTGGTTGGCTGGAGTGCCATTCTGCTCATCTGTGGTTGGCTGGCGTGTCATTCTGCTCGTCTGTGATTGGCTGGCGTGTCATTCTGCTCGTCTGTGATTGGCTGGCGTGTCATTCTGCTCGTCTGTTTTTGGCTGGAGTATCATTCTGCTCGTCTGTGGTTGGCTGGAGTGCCATTCTGCCCGTCTGTTTTTGGCTGGAGTATCATTCTGCTCGTCTGTGATTGGCTGGAGTATCATTCTGCTCGTCTGTGATTGGCTGGCGTGTCATTCTGCTCGTCTGTGATTGGCTGGCGTGTCATTCTGCTCGTCTGTGATTGGCTGGCGTGTCATTCTGCTCATCTGTGATTGGCTGGCGTGTCATTCTGCTCGTCTGTGGTTGGCTGGAGTGCCATTCTGCCCGTCTGTGGTTGGCTGGACTGTCATTCTGCCCAGCTGTGATTGGCTGGACTGTCATTCTGCTTGTCTGTTATTGGCTGGAGTGTCATTCTGCTCATCTGTGATTGGCTGCAGGATCCTGAAGCAGTATGACCATCCCAACATCGTGAAGCTGATCGGTGTTTGTACGCAACGACAGCCCATCTACATCGTCATGGAGCTGGTTCCTGGTGGGTGGAGCCGATCTCTGTGTAGTGCTGGTTTCTCATTGGTCAGTTCCTAACACGTGTGACTCCTGTCAGGTGGAGACTTCCTCTCGTTTCTGAGGAAGAAGAAGGACGAGCTGAAGACGAAGCAGCTGGTCCGCTTCTCTGTCGACGCGGCTGCAGGCATGGCGTACCTGGAGAGTAAAAACTGCATCCACAGGTAGCGCCAGTTCTCCCGCCGACCGCCAACGTGTCGGGCAGGTGAATGAGTGTCTCTGTGGACTCGTCTGTCCTGCAGGGACCTGGCGGCGAGGAACTGTCTGGTCGGGGACAGCAGCGTCCTGAAGATCAGCGACTTCGGGATGAGTCGACAGGAAGACGACGGCGTATACTCTTCATCTGGACTCAAGCAGATTCCCATCAAATGGACTGCACCCGAGGCGCTGAACTACGGTAAGACTTGTCCTGGAACTGTCCTGAAACTGTCCCAAATCTGTCCTTAAACTGTCCTGATTCTGTCCCAGATCTGTCCCGAATCTGTGCTGAAACTGTCCGGAATCTGTCCTGAAACTGTTCCGAAAATGTCCCGATCTGTCCTGAAACTATCCTGAATCTGTCCCGGAACTGTCCTGAATCTGTCCCGAAACTGTCCTGAATCTGTCCCGGAACAGTCCTGAATCTGTCCTAGATCTGTGCTGGATCTGTCCTGAAACTGTCCAAAAACTGTCCCAGATCTGTCCTGAAACTGTCCTGGAACTGTCCTGAAACTGTTCTGGAACTGTTCCAGATCTGTCCTGAAACTGTCCTGAACCTATCCTAAAACTGTCCCAGATCTGTCCTGAAACTGACCTGAAACTGTCCCAGATCTGTCCAAAACTGTCCCAGATCTGTCCCGAATCTGTGCTGAAACTGTCCTGGAACTGTCCTGAAACTGTCCCAAATCTGTCCTTAAACTGTCCTGATTCTGTCCCAGATCTGTTCTGGAACTGTCCAGAAACTGTCCCAGATCTGTCCAAAACTGCCCAGATCTGTCCTGAATCTGTGCTGAAACTGTCCGGAATCTGTCCTCAAACTATCCTGAATCTGTCCAGGAACTGTCCTGAATCTGTCCCGAAACTGTCCTGAATCTGTCCCGGAACAGTCCTGAATCTGTCCTAGATCTGTGCTGGATCTGTCCTGAAACTGTCCTAAAACTGTCCCAGATCTGTCCTGAAACTGTCCTGGAACTGTCCTGAAACTGTTCTGGAACTGTTCCAGATCTGTCCTGAAACTGACCTGGATCTGTCTTGGAACTGTCACGAAACTGTCCTGGATCTGTCCTCAAACTGTCCTCAAACTTTCCCAGATCTGTCCTGAAACTGTCCCCGATCTGTCCTGAAACTGTCCTCAAACTTTCCCAGATCTGTCCTGAAACTGTCCCAGATCTGTCCTAAAACTGTCTCAGATCTGTCCTGAAACTGTCCTAAAACTGTCCCAGATCTGTCCTGAAACTGTCCTGGAACTGTCCTGAAACTGTTCTGGAACTGTTCCAGATCTGTCCTCAAACTTTCCCAGATCTGTCCTGAAACTG
This sequence comes from Atherinomorus stipes, assembly GCA_023101725.1. NCBI lineage: Eukaryota > Metazoa > Chordata > Actinopteri > Atheriniformes > Atherinidae > Atherinomorus > Atherinomorus stipes. The sequence continues at coordinate 115,899 of JALJCO010007663.1, read as the reverse complement.
TCCCCGATCTGTCCTGAAACTGTCCTCAAACTTTCCCAGATCTGTCCTGAAACTGTCCCAGATCTGTCCTAAAACTGTCTCAGATCTGTCCTGAAACTGTCCATGATCTGTCCCAAATCTGTCCTGGAACTGTCCCGAAAATGTCCCTGATCTGTCCTGAAACTGTCCACGATCTGTCCTGATACTGTCCCAGATCTGTGTTGGAACTGTCCTGAAACTGTCCCAGATTTGTCCTGATACTGTCCCAGATCTGTCCTGAAACTGTCCTAAAATTGTCCACGATCTGTCCTGAAACTGTCCCAGATCTTTTCGAGAACGGTCCCGAATCTGTCCTGGAACTGTCCCGTAACTCTACAGAACAGTCCCGAAACTGTCCCCGATTTGTCCTGAAACTGTCCTGAATCTTTCCCGTAACTGTCCTGAATCTGTCTCGGATCTGTCGCGGATCTGTCCTGGGACTGTCCTGGTTCCGTCCAGGATTTGTCCCGAATCTGTCCTGGTTCTGTCCTGGATCTGTCCTGGGACTGTCCTGGTTCTGTCCAGGATCTGTCCCAAATCTGTCCTGGTTCTGTCCCGAATCTGTCCTGGGACTGTCCTGGGTCTGTCCTGGTTCTGTCCCGAATCTGTCCTGGTTCTGTCCTGGATCTGTCCTGGGACTGTCCTGGTTCTGTCCAGGATCTGTCCTGGGACTGTCCTGGTTCCGTCCAGGATTTGTCCCGAATCTGTCCTGGTTCTGTCCTGGTTCTGTCCAGGATCTGTCCCAAATCTGTCCTGGTTCTGTCCCGAATCTGTCCTGGGACTGTCCTGGTTCTGTCCCGGATCTGTCCCAAATCTGTCCCGAATCTGTCCCAAATCTGTCCTGGGACTGTCCTGGTTCTGTCCCGGATCTGTCCTGGATCTGTCCTGGGACTGTCCTGGGTCTGTCCAGGATCTGTCCCGAATCTGTCCTGGGACTGTCCTGGTTCTGTCCCGGATCTGTCCTGGATCTGTCCTGGGACTGTCCTGGTTCTGTCCAGGATCTGTCCCGACTCTGTCCTGGGACTGTCCAGGATCTGTCCCGACTCTGTCCTGGGACTGTCCTGGTTCTGTCCCAGATCTGTCCCGGATCTGTCCTGGGACTGTCCTGGTTCTGTCCAGGATCTGTCCCGACTCTGTCCTGGGACTGTCCTGGTTCTGTCCCAGATCTGTCCCGGATCTGTCCTGGGACTGTCCTGGTTCTGTCCCAGATCTGTCCCAGATCTGTCCTGGTTCTGTCCTGGTTCTGTCCCGGATCTGTCCCAAATCTGTCCCTAATCTGTCCTGGGACTGTCCTGGTTCCGTCCAGGATTTGTCCCGAATCTGTCCTGGTTCTGTCCTGGATCTGTCCTGGGACTGTCCTGGGACTGTCCTGGTTCTGTCCAGGATCTGTCCCAAATCTGTCCTGGTTCTGTCCTGGATCTGTCCTGGGACTGTCCTGGGACTGTCCTGGTTCTGTCCAGGATCTGTCCCGAATCTGTCCTGGGACAGTCCTGGTTCTGTCCCGGATCTGTCCCAAATCTGTCCCGAATCTGTCCTGGGACTGTCCTGGTTTTGTCCCGAATCTGTCCTGGTTCTGTCCCGGTTCTGTCCCAAATCTGTCTTGGGACTGTCCTGGTTCTGTCCTGGATCTGTCCCGAATCTGTCCCGGATCTGTCCTGGGACTGTCCTGGTTCTGTCCCGGATCTGTCCCGAATCTGTCCTGGGACAGTCCTGGTTCTGTCCCGGATCTGTCCCAAATCTGTCCCGAATCTGTCCTGGGACTGTCCTGGTTTTGTCCCGAATCTGTCCCGAATCTGTCCTGGGACTGTCCTGGTTCTGTCCCGGATCTGTCCCGGTTCTGTCCCAAATCTGTCCAGGATCTGTCCCGGTTCTGTCCCAAATCTGTCCTGGTTCTGTCCCGGATCTGTCCCGGTTTTGTCCCGAATCTGTCCTGGTTCTGTCCTGGTTCTGTCCTGGGACTGTCCTGGTTCTGTCCCGGATCTGTCTCGAATCTGTCCTGGTTCTGTCCTGGGACTGTCCTGGTTCTGTCCTGGGACTGTCCTGGTTCTGTCCTGGTTCTGTCCCGGATCTGTCCCGAATCTGTCCTGGTTCTGTCCTGGTTCTGTCCCGGATCTGTCCTGGTTCTGTCCCGAATCTGTCCTGGTTCTGTCCTGGTTCTGTCCTGGTTCTGTCCCGAATCTGTCCTGGTTCTGTCCCGAATCTTTCCTGGTTCTGTCCCGGATCTGTCCTGGTTCTGTCCCGAATCTGTCCTGGTTCTGTCCCGGATCTGTCCCGAATCTGTCCTGGTTCTGTCCCGAATCTGTCCTGGTTCTGTCCTGGTTCTGTCCCGAATCTGTCCTGGTTCTGTCCTGGTTCTGTCCCGGATCTGTCCTGGTTCTGTCCCGGATCTGTCCCGAATCTGTCCTGGTTCTGTCCTGGTTCTGTCCCGGATCTGTCCCAAATCTGTCCTGGTTCTGTCCTGGTTCTGTCCTGGTTCTGTCCCGGATCTGTCCCGAATCTGTCCTGGTTCTGTCCTGGTTCTGTCCCGGATCTGTCCCGAATCTGTCCTGGTTCTGTCCCGGATCTGTCCTGGTTCTGTCCTGGTTCTGTCCCGGATCTGTCCTGGTTCTGTCCTGGTTCTGTCCTGGTTCTGTCCTGGTTCTGTCCCGGATCTGTCCTGGTTCTGTCCTGGTTCTGTCCCGGATCTGTCCCAAATCTGTCCCGAATCTGTCCTGGTTCTGTCCTGGTTCTGTCCTGGTTCTGTCCTGGTTCTGTCCCGGATCTGTCCCGAATCTGTCCTGGTTCTGTCCTGGTTCTGTCCCGGATCTGTCCCAAATCTGTCCTGGTTCTGTCCTGGATCTGTCCTGGTTCTGTCCTGGTTCTGTCCTGGTTCTGTCCCGGATCTGTCCCAAATCTGTCCTGGTTCTGTCCTGGTTCTGTCCCGGATCTGTCCCAAATCTGTCCTGGTTCTGTCCTGGATCTGTCCTGGTTCTGTCCTGGTTCTGTCCCGGATCTGTCCTGGTTCTGTCCTGGTTCTGTCCCGGATCTGTCCTGGTTCTGTCCTGGTTCTGTCCCGGATCTGTCCTGGTTCTGTCCTGGTTCTGTCCCGGTTCTGTCCCGGATCTGTCCTGGTTCTGTCCTGGTTCTGTCCCGGATCTGTCCTGGTTCTGTCCTGGTTCTGTCCCGGATCTGTCCCGAATCTGTCCTGGTTCTGTCCTGGTTCTGTCCCGGATCTGTCCTGGTTCTGTCCTGGTTCTGTCCCGGATCTGTCCTGGTTCTGTCCTGGTTCTGTCCCGGATCTGTCTGTTCCTACTGTAACAGAAGTTTGAGGTGTGACATTGTTTCTGATCATGGTCGGTCATAAAATGCTGTGATTGGCTGCTGACTGCTTACTTCCCCCTGATTGGCCGCTGCAGGTCGTTACAGCTCCGAGAGTGACGTGTGGAGCTACGGCATCCTGCTGTGGGAAACCTTCAGCCTGGGGGTGTGTCCGTATCCGGGGATGACCAATCAGCAGGCCCGGGAGCAGGTGGAGAAAGGTGAGCGCACATCCAGGTGGAGCTCCGCGTCGTTACGGACCGGCTGCAGTCACCATGGAAACATATGTGTTCTGGTTGCCAGGCTACAGGATGGCGTGTCCTCAGCGTTGCCCTGACGACGTGTTCAAGGTGATGCAGCGCTGCTGGCAGTACAACCCGGAGGACCGGCCCAAGTTCTCGGAGCTGCAGCGGGACCTGGCCGCCATCAAGAAGAAGTGAAGCCGGGAAGCCACGCCCCCAGAGCGCCGGGAGGGGGCGTGGCCAGTGATGTCATCACAGCTACCTGTCACATGACCAGAAAACATTTCACACACCGAAGCGCTGTCCCAAACCTCAGATGGAAAACAAACACTTCAGGAGTAAACAAACACCAAGGAGTAAACAAACACTTCAGGAGTAAACAAACACCAAGGAGTAAACGAACACTTCAGGAGTAAACAAACACTTCAGGAGTAAACAAACACTAAGGAGTAAACAAACACTTCAGGAGTAAACAAACACTTCAGGTGTAAACAAACACTAAGGAGTAAACAAACACTTCAGGTGTAAACAAACACTAAGGAGTAAACAAACACCAAGGAGTAAACAAACACTTCAGGAGTAAACAAACACTTCAGGTGTAAACAAACACTAAGGTGTAAACAAACACTTCAGGAGTAAACAAACACTAAGGTGTAAACAAACACTTCAGGAGTAAACAAACACTTCAGGTGTAAACAAACACTAAGGAGTAAACAAACACTAAGGAGTAAACAAACACCAAGGAGTAAACAAACACTTCAGGAGTAAACAAACACTTCAGGTGTAAACAAACACTAAGGTGTAAACAAACACTTCAGGTGTAAACAAACACCAAGGAGTAAACAAACACTTCAGGAGTAAACAAACACTTCAGGTGTAAACAAACACTTCAGGAGTAAACAAACACCAAGGAGTAAACAAACACTTCAGGAGTAAACAAACACTTCAGGAGTAAACAAACACTTCAGGTGTAAACAAACACTAAGGAGTAAACAAACACTTCAGGAGTAAACAAACACTTCAGGTGTAAACAAACACTAAGGTGTAAACAAACACCAAGGAGTAAACAAACACTTCAGGAGTAAACAAACACTTCAGGTGTAAACAAACACTACACCTATGGACAAAGACCAAGGCGTAAACAAGCGTTTAAGGTGTAAACAAGTAAAATTGTAAACTTGTTTTGAAAGTGTTTAGAAATTTTTATTTATTGTAAAAAAAACAAAATAAAACAAAACAAAAACAACTACCAGCTGAAACATTTTTAAAAAGTGAAACGTTAAGCCAAGGTAGGTGGTAACCATGGTAACCATGGTAACCATGGAAACGTGTCCACGGAGAACCAGTCAGCTCTCAACACTGTTTGTTTTTTTTTTACTTTTATTTATTTATTCGTTTTATTTGCATTTGCTGTTTTCTGAAGGAACATCCAACTGTCAATCATCAGGCCACGCCCACCCCAGTTTTGCCCAACCAATCAGATTTTGACCAGTTCACTCAGGAGAAAATAAGACGCTTCCTGGTTTCCATGGTAACAGAAGTCATTTATAGTTCATGTATATTCTTCTGAAATAACATTGTGATGAGTCAGCAACATTTTGTGTCCCTATAAGGGGCGGAGCCTAAACGGTGATGTCAGAGCGCCGCCTGCTGATTCCTGTAAATAAGTCCAACACTAACGGTTTTTGTATTTGTTTACACTTGTTATAAAAAGCATTTATGAAAATAAATCCTGTAAACAGCTGTTGTCTCCTGGTTGGTCATGAACGCATCATAACGTACCCTCCACCTCCACGACTACAACTACTACGACTGGTCATGAACGCATCATAACGTACCCTCCACCTCCACGACTACAACTGGTCATGAACGCATCATAACGTACCCTCCACCTCCACGACTACAACTGGTCATGAACGCATCATAACGTACCCTCCACCTCCACGACTTCAACTGGTCATGAACGCATCATAACGTACCCTCCACCTCCACGACTACAACTGGTCATGAACGCATCATAACGTACCCTCCACCTCCACGACTACAACTGGTCATGAACGCATCATAACGTACCCTCCACCTCCACGACTTCAACTGGTCATGAACGCATCATAACGTACCCTCCACCTCCACGACTTCAACTACTACGACTGGTCATGAACGCAACATAACGTACCCTCCACCTCCACGACTACAACTGGTCATGAACGCATCATAACGTACCCTCCACCTCCACGACTTCAACTACTACGACTGGTCATGAACGCAACATAACGTACCCTCCACCTCCACGACTACAACTGGTCATGAACGCATCATAACGTACCCTCCACCTCCACGACTACAACTGGTCATGAACGCATCATAACGTACCCTCCACCTCCACGACTACAACTGGTCATGAACGCATCATAACGTACCCTCCACCTCCACGACTACAACTACTACAACTGGTCATGAACGCATCATAACATACCCTCCACCTCCACGACTATAACTGGTCATGAACGCATCATAACGTACCCTCCACCTCCACGACTACAACTGGTCATGAACGCATCATAACGTACCCTCCACCTCCACGACTTCAACTGGTCATGAACGCATCATAACGTACCCTCCACCTCCACGACTTCAACTACTACGACTGGTCATGAACGCAACATAACGTACCCTCCACCTCCACGACTACAACTGGTCATGAATGCATCATAACGTACCCTCCACCTCCACGACTACAACTGGTCATGAATGCATCATAATGTACCCTCCACCTCCATGACTACAACTGGTCATGAACGCATCATAACGTACCCTCCACCTCCATGACTACAACTACTACGAGTGGTCATGAACGCATCATAACGTACCCTCCACGACTACAACTACTACGACTGGTCATGAACGCATCATAACGTACCCTCCACCTCCACGACTACAACTACTACGACTGGTCATGAATGCATCATAACGTACCCTCCACCTCCACGACTACAACTGGTCATGAATGCATCATAACGTACCCTCCACCTCCACGACTACAACTGGTCATGAACGCATCATAACGTACCCTCCACCTCCATGACTACAACTGGTCATGAATGCATCGTAACGTACCCTCCACCTCCACCACTACAACTGGTCATGAACGCATCATAACGTACCCTCCACCTCCACGACTACAACTGGTCATGAACGCATCATAATGTACCCTCCACCTCCACGACTACAACTGGTCATGAATGCATCATAACGTACCCTCCACCTCCACGACTACAACTGGTCATGAACGCATCATAACGTACCCTCCACCTCCATGACTACAACTACTACGAGTGGTCATGAACGCATCATATCGTACCCTCCACGACTACAACTACTACGACTGGTCATGAACGCATCATAACGTACCCTCCACCTCCACGACTACAACTACTACGACTGGTCATGAACGCATCATAACGTACCCTCCACCTCCACGACTACAACTACTACGACTGGTCATGAACGCATCATAACGTACCCTCCACCTCCACGACTACAACTGGTCATGAACGCAACATAACGTACCCTCCACCTCCACGACTACAACTACTACGACTGGTCATGAACGCATCATAACGTACCCTCCACGACTACAACTACTACGACTGGTCATGAACGCATCATAACGTACCCTCCACCTCCACGACTACAACTACTACGACTGGTCATGAAAGCATCATAACGTACCCTCCACCTCCACGACTACAACTGGTCATGAACGCATCATAACGTACCCTCCACCTCCACGACTACAACTGGTCATGAACGCATCATAACGTACCCTCCACCTCCACGACTACGACTGGTCATGAACGCATCATAACGTACCCTCCACCTCCACGACTACAACTACTACGACTGGTCATGAACGCATCATAACGTACCCTCCACCTCCACGACTACAACTGGTCATGAACGCATCATAACGTACCCTCCACCTCCACGACTACAACTGGTCATGAACGCATCATAACGTACCCTCCACCTCCACGACTACAACTGGTCATGAACGCATCATAACGTACCCTCCACCTCCACGACTACGACTGGTCATGAACGCATCATAACGTACCCTCCACCTCCACGACTACAACTGGTCATGAACGCATCATAACGTACCCTCCACCTCCACGACTACAACTGGTCATGAACGCATCATAACGTACCCTTGACCTCCACGACTACAAGTGGTCATGAACGCATCATAACGTACCCTTGACCTCCACGACTACAAGTGGTCATGAACGCATCATAACGTACCCTTGACCTCCACGACTACAACTACTACGACTGGTCATGAACGCATCATAACGTACCCTCCACCTCCACGACTACAACTGGTCATGAACGCATCATAACGTACCCTTGACCTCCACGACTACAACTGGTCATGAACGCATCATAACGTACCCTTGACCTCCACGACTACAATGGTCATGAACGCATCATAACGTACCCTTGACCTCCACGACTACAAGTGGTCATGAACGCATCATAACGTACCCTCCACCTCCACGACTACAACTACTACGACTGGTCATAAACGCATCATAATGTACCCTCCACCTCCACGACTACAACTACTACGACTGGTCATGAACGCATCATAACGTACCCTCCACCTCCACGACTACAACTACTACGACTGGTCATGAACGCATCATAACGTACCCTCCACGACTACAACTGGTCATGAACGCATCATAACGTACCCTCCGCCTCCACGACTACAACTGGTCATGAACGCATCATAACGTACCCTCCACCTCCACGACTACAACTACTACGACTGGTCATGAACGCATCATAACGTACCCTCCACCTCCACGACTACAACTAATACGACTGGTCATGAACGCATCATAACGTACCCTCCACCTCCACGACTACAACTACTACAACTGGTCATGAACGCATCATAACGTACCCTCCACCTCCACGACTACAACTGGTCATGAACGCATCATAACGTACCCTCCACCTCCACGACTACAACTACTACAACTGGTCATGAACGCATCATAACGTACCCTCCACCTCCACGACTACAACTGGTCATGAACGCATTATAACGTACCCTTGACCTCCACGACTACAAGTGGTCATGAACGCAACATAACGTACCCTCCACCTCCACGACTACAACTACTACGACTGGTCATGAACGCATCATAACGTACCCTCCACCTCCACGACTACAACTACTACGACTGGTCATGAACGCATCATAACGTACCCTCCACCTCCACGACTACAACTGGTCATGAACGCATCATAACGTACCCTCCACCTCCACGACTACAACTACTACGACTGGTCATGAACGCATCATAACGTACCCTCCACCTCCACGACTACAACTACTACGACTGGTCATAAACGCATCATAACGTACCCTCCACCTCCACGACTACAACTACTACGACTGGTCATGAACGCATCATAACGTACCCTCCACCTCCACGACTACAACTGGTCATGAACGCATCATAACGTACCCTCCACCTCCACGACTACAACTGGTCATGAACGCATCATAACGTACCCTCCACCTCCACGACTACGACTGGTCATGAACGCATCATAACGTACCCTCCACCTCCACGACTACAACTACTACGACTGGTCATGAACGCATCATAACGTACCCTCCACCTCCACGACTACAACTGGTCATGAACGCATCATAACGTACCCTCCACCTCCACGACTACAACTGGTCATGAACGCATCATAACGTACCCTCCACCTCCACGACTACAACTGGTCATGAACGCATCATAACGTACCCTCCACCTCCACAACTACGACTGGTCATGAACGCATCATAACGTACCCTCCACCTCCACGACTACAACTGGTCATGAACGCATCATAACGTACCCTCCACCTCCACGACTACAACTGGTCATGAACGCATCATAACGTACCCTTGACCTCCACGACTACAAGTGGTCATGAGCGCATCATAACGTACCCTTGACCTCCACGACTACAAGTGGTCATGAACGCATCATAACGTACCCTTGACCTCCACGACTACAACTACTACGACTGGTCATGAACGCATCATAACGTACCCTCCACCTCCACGACTACAACTGGTCATGAACGCATCATAACGTACCCTTGACCTCCACGACTACAACTGGTCATGAACGCATCATAACGTACCCTTGACCTCCACGACTACAATGGTCATGAACGCATCATAACGTACCCTTGACCTCCACGACTACAAGTGGTCATGAACGCATCATAACGTACCCTCCACCTCCACGACTACAACTACTACGACTGGTCATAAACGCATCATAATGTACCCTCCACCTCCACGACTACAACTACTACGACTGGTCATGAACGCATCATAACGTACCCTCCACCTCCACGACTACAACTACTACGACTGGTCATGAACGCATCATAACAGACCCTCCACGACTACAACTGGTCATGAACGCATCATAACGTACCCTCCGCCTCCACGACTACAACTGGTCATGAAAGCATCATAACGTACCCTCCACCTCCACGACTACAACTACTACGACTGGTCATGAACGCATCATAACGTACCCTCCACCTCCACGACTACAACTACTACAACTGGTCATGAACGCATCATAACGTACCCTCCACCTCCACGACTACAACTACTACAACTGGTCATGAACGCATCATAACGTACCCTCCACCTCCACGACTACAACTGGTCATGAACACATCATAACGTACCCTCCACCTCCACGACTACAACTACTACAACTGGTCATGAACGCATCATAACGTACCCTCCACCTCCACGACTACAACTACTACGACTGGTCATGAACGCATCATAACGTACCCTCCACCTCCACGACTACAACTGGTCATGAACGCATCATAACGTACCCTCCACCTCCATGACTACAACTACTACGACTGGTCATGAACGCATCATAACGTACCCTCCACCTCCACGACTACAACTGGTCATGAACGCATTATAACGTACCCTCCACCTCCACGACTACAAGTGGTCATGAACGCATCATAGCGTACCCTTGACCTCCTCCACGACTACAAGTGGTCATGAACGCATCATAGCGTACCCTTGACCTCCACGACTACAAGTGGTCATGAACGCATCATAACGTACCCTCCACCTCCACGACTACAACTACCGGTCATGAACGCATCATAACGTACCCTCCACCTCCACGACTACAACTGGTCATGAACGCATCATAACGTACCCTCCACCTCCACGACTACAACTGGTCATGAACGCATCATAACGTACCCTCCACCTCCACGACTACAAGTACTACGACTGGTCATGAACGCATCATAACGTACCCCTCCACCTCCACGACTACAACTGGTCATGAACGCATCATAATGTACCCTCCACCTCCATGACTACAAGTGGTCATGAACGCATCATAACGTACCCTCCACCTCCACGACTACAACTGGTCATGAACGCATCATAACGTACCCTCCACCTCCACGACTACAACTACTACGACTGGTCATGAACGCATCATAACGTACCCTCCACCTCCACGACTACAACTGGTCATGAACGCATCATAATGTACCCTCCACCTCCATGACTACAAGTGGTCATGAACGCATCATAACGTACCCTTGACCTCCACGACTACGACTGGTCATGAACGCATCATAACGTACCCTCCACCTCCACGACTACAACTGGTCATGAACGCATCATAACGTACCCTCCACCTCCACGACTACGACTGGTCATGAACGCATCATAACGTACCCTCCACCTCCACGACTACGACTGGTCATGAACGCATCATAACGTACCCTCCACCTCCACGACTACAACTACTACGACTGGTCATGAACGCATCGTAACGTACCCTCCGCCTCCACGACTAAAACTACTACGACTGGTCATGAACGCATCATAACGTACCCTCCACCTCCACGACTACAACTGGTCATGAACGCATCATAACGTACCCTCCACCTCCACGACTACAACTGGTCATGAACGCATCATAACGTACCCTCCGCCTCCACGACTACGACTGGTCATGAATGCATCATAACGTACCCTCCACCTCCACGACTACAACTACTACGACTGGTCATGAATGCATCATAACGTACCCTCCACCTCCACGACTACAACTGGTCATGAACGCATCATAACGTACCCTCCACCTCCATGACTACAACTGCTACGACTGGTCATGAACGCATCATAATGTACCCTCCACCTCCACGACTACAACTACTACAACTGGTCATGAACGCATCATAACGTACCCTCCACCTCCACGACTACAACTGGTCATGAACGCATCATAACGTACCCTCCACCTCCACGACTACAACTACTACAACTGGTCATGAACGCAACATAACGTACCCTCCACCTCCACGACTACAACTACTACGACTGGTCATGAACGCATCATAATGTACCCTCCACCTCCACGACTACAACTACTACGACTGGTCATGAACGCATCATAACGTACCCTTGACCTCCACGACTACAACTGGTCATGAACGCATCATAACGTACCCTCCACCTCCACGACTACAAGTGGTCATGAACGCATCATAACGTACCCTCCACCTACACGACTACAACTACTACAACTGGTCATGAACGCAACATAACGTACCTTCCACCTCCACGACTACAACTACTACGACTGGTCATGAACGCATCATAATGTACCCTCCACCTCCACGACTACAACTACTACGACTGGTCATGAACGCATCATAACGTACCCTCCACCTCCACGACTACAACTGGTCATGAACGCATCATAACGTACCCTCCGCCTCCACGACTACGACTGGTCATGAATGCATCATAACGTACCCTCCACCTCCACGACTACAACTACTACGACTGGTCATGAATGCATCATAACGTACCCTCCACTTCCGCGACTACAACTGGTCATGAACGCATCATAATGTACCCTCCACCTCCATGACTACAAGTGGTCATGAACGCATCATAACGTACCCTCCACCTCCACGACTACAACTGGTCATGAACGCATCATAACGTACCCTCCACCTCCACGACTACAACTACTACGACTGGTCATGAACGCATCATAACGTACCCTCCACCTCCACGACTACAACTGGTCATGAACGCATCATAATGTACCCTCCACCTCCATGACTACAAGTGGTCATGAACGCATCATAACGTACCCTTGACCTCCACGACTACGACTGGTCATGAACGCATCATAACGTACCCTCCACCTCCACGACTACAACTGGTCATGAACGCATCATAACGTACCCTCCACCTCCACGACTACAACTGGTCATGAACGCATCATAACGTACCCTCCACCTCCACGACTACAACTGGTCATGAACGCATCATAACGTACCCTCCACCTCCACGACTACAAAGACTGGTCATGAACGCATCATAACGTACCCTCCACCTCCACGACTACAACTGGTCATGAACGCATCATAACGTACCCTCCACCTCCACGACTACAAGTGGTCATGAACGCATCATAACGTACCCTCCACCTCCACGACTACAACTGGTCATGAACGCATCATAACGTACCCTCCACCTCCACGACTAGAACTACTACGACTGGTCATGAACGCATCATAACGTACCCTCCACCTCCACGACTACAACTGGTCATGAACGCATCATAACGTACCCTCCACCTCCACGACTACAACTGACTGGTCATGAACGCATCATAATGTACCCCTCCACCTCCACGACTACAACTACTACGACTGGTCATGAACGCATCATAACGTACCCTCCACCTCCACGACTACAAGTGGTCATGAACGCATTATAACGTACCCTTGACCTCCACGACTACAACTGGTCATGAACGCATCATAACGTACCCTCCACCTCCACGACTACAACTACTACGACTGGTCATGAACGCATCATAACGTACCCTCCACCTCCACGACTACAACTGGTCATGAACGCATCATAACGTACCCTCCGCCTCCACGACTACAACTGGTCATGAACGCATCATAACGTACCCTCCGCCTCCACGACTACAACTGGTCATGAACGCATCATAACGTACCCTCCGCCTCCACGACTACAACTACTACGACTGGTCATGAACGCATCATAACGTACCCTCCACCTCCACGACTACAACTACTACGACTGGTCATGAACGCATCATAACGTACCCTCCGCCTCCACGACTACAACTGGTCATGAACGCATCATAACGTACCCTCCGCCTCCACGACTACAACTGGTCATGAACGCATCATAACGTACCCTCCGCCTCCACGACTACAACTACTACGACTGGTCATGAACGCATCATAACGTACCCTCCACCTCCACGACTACAACTGGTCATGAACGCATCATAACGTACCCTCCACCTCCATGACTACAAGTGGTCATGAACGCATCATAACGTACCCTCCACCTCCACGACTACAACTGGTCATGAACGCATCATAACGTACCCTCCACCTCCACGACTACAACTACTACGACTGGTCATGAACGCATCATAACGTACCCTCCACCTCCACGACTAGAACTGGTCATGAACGCATCATAACGTACCCTCCACCTCCACGACTACAACTACTACGACTGGTCATGAACGCATCATAACGTACCCTCCACCTCCACGACTACAACTGGTCATGAACGCATCATAACGTACCCTCCACCTCCACGACTACAAGTGGTCATGAACGCATTATAACGTACCCTTGACCTCCACGACTACAACTGGTCATGAACGCATCATAACGTACCCTCCACCTCCACGACTACAAGTGGTCATGAACGCATCATAACGTACCCTCCACCTCCACGACTACAACTGGTCATGAACGCATCATAACGTACCCTCCACCTCCACGACTACAACTGGTCATGAACGCATCATAACGTACCCTCCGCCTCCACGACTACAACTACTACGACTGGTCATGAACGCATTATAACGTACCCTCCACCTCCACGACTACAACTGGTCATGAACGCATCATAACGTACCCTCCACCTCCACGACTAGAACTACTACGACTGGTCATGAACGCATCATAATGTACCCTCCACCTCCACGACTACAACTACTACGACTGGTCATGAACGCATCATAACGTACCCTCCACCTCCACGACTACAAGTGGTCATGAACGCATTATAACGTACCCTTGACCTCCACGACTACAACTGGTCATGAACGCATCATAACGTACCCTCCACCTCCACGACTACAACTACTACGACTGGTCATGAACGCATCATAACGTACCCTCCACCTCCACGACTACAACTGGTCATGAACGCATCATAACGTACCCTCGACCTCCACGACTACGACTGGTCATGAACGCATCATATTCCCCCCCCCCCAAATTATGAACGCATCATAACGTACCCTCCACCTCCACGACTACAACTACTACGACTGGTCATGAACGCATCATAACGTACCCTCCACCTCCACGACTACAACCACTACAACTGGTCATGAACGCATCATAACGTACCCTCCACCTCCACGACTACAACTACTACAACTGGTCATGAACGCATCATAACGTACCCTCCACGACTCCAACTACTACAACTGGTCATGAACGCATCATAACGTACCCTCCACCTCCACGACTACAACTGGTCATGAACGCATCATAACGTACCCTTCACCTCCACGACTACAACTGGTCATGAACGCATCATAACGTACCCTCCACCTCCACGACTACGACTGGTCATGAACGCATCATAACGTACCCTCCACCTCCACGACTACAACTGGTCATGAACGCATCATAACGTACCCTCCACCTCCACGACTACAACTACTACGACTGGTCATGAACGCATCATAACGTACCCTCCACCTCCACGACTACAACTACTACAACTGGTCATGAACGCATCATAACGTACCCTCCACCTCCACGACTACAAGTGGTCATGAACGCATCATAACGTACCCTCCACCTCCACGACTACAACTGGTCATGAACGCATCATAACGTACCCTCCACCTCCACGACTACAACTACTACAACTGGTCATGAACGCATCATAACGTACCCTCCACCTCCACGACTACAAGTGGTCATGAACGCACCATAACGTACCCTCCACCTCCACGACTACAACTGGTCATGAACGCATCATAACGCCTACCCCCCACCCCACGAATAACTGGTCATGAACGCATCATAACGTACCCTCCACCTCCACGACTACAACTACACAACTGGTCATGAACGCATCATAACGTACCCTCCACCTCCACGACTACAACTGGT
This sequence comes from Atherinomorus stipes, assembly GCA_023101725.1. Lineage (NCBI taxonomy): Eukaryota > Metazoa > Chordata > Actinopteri > Atheriniformes > Atherinidae > Atherinomorus > Atherinomorus stipes. The sequence continues at coordinate 99,982 of JALJCO010007663.1, read as the reverse complement.
CATGAACGCATCATAACGTACCCTCCACCTCCACGACTACAACTGGTCATGAACGCATCATAACGTACCCTCCACCTCCACGACTACAACTGGTCATGAACGCATCATAACGTACCCTCCACCTCCACGACTACAACTACTACGACTGGTCATGAACGCATCGTAACATACCCTCCACCTCCACGACTACAACTGGTCATGAACGCATCATAACGTACCCTCCACCTCCACTAGTACAACGACTACAACTGGTCATGAACGCATCATAATGTACCCTCCACCTCCACGACTACAACTGGTCATGAACGCATCATAACGTACCCTCCACCTCCACGACTACAACTGGTCATGAACGCATCATAACGTACCCTCCACCTCCACTAGTACAACGACTACAACTGGTCATGAACGCATCATAATGTACCCTCCACCTCCACGACTACAACTGGTCATGAACGCATCATAACGTACCCTGCACCTCCACGACTACAACTGGTCATGAACGCATCATAACGTACCCTCCACCTCCACGACTACAACTGGTCATGAACGCATCATAACGTACCTTCCACCTCCACGACTACAACTACTACGACTGGTCATGAACGCATCGTAACATACCCTCCACCTCCACGACTACAACTGGTCATGAACGCATCATAACGTACCCTCCACCTCCACGACTACAACTGGTCATGAACGCATCATAATGTACCCTCCACCTCCACGACTACAACTGGTCATGAACGCATCATAACGTACCCTCCACCTCCACGACTACAACTGTCATGAACGCATCATAACGTACCCTCCACCTCCACGACTACAACTGGTCATGAACGCATCATAATGTACCCTCCACCTCCACGACTACAACTGGTCATGAACGCATCATAATGTACCCTCCACCTCCATGACTACAACTGGTCATGAACGCATCATAACGTACCCTCCGCCTCCACGACTACGACTGGTCATGAACGCATCATAACGTACCCTCCACCTCCACGACTACAACTACTACGACTGGTCATGAACGCATCATAACGTACCCTCCACCTCCACGACTACAACTGGTCATGAACGCATCATAACGTACCCTCCGCCTCCACGACTACGACTGGTCATGAACGCATCATAACGTACCCTCCACCTCCACGACTACAACTACTACGACTGGTCATGAACGCATCATAACGTACCCTCCACCTCCACGACTACAACTGGTCATGAACGCATCATAATGTACCCTCCACCTCCACGACTACAACTGGTCATGAACGCATCATAATGTACCCTCCACCTCCACGACTACAACTGGTCATGAACGCATCATAACGTACCCTCCGCCTCCACGACTACAACTGGTCATGAACGCATCATAACGTACCCTCCACCTCCACGACTACAACTACTACGACTGGTCATGAACGCATCATAACGTACCCTCCACCTCCACGACTACAACTGGTCATGAACGCATCATAACGTACCCTCCGCCTCCACGACTACGACTGGTCATGAACGCATCATAACGTACCCTCCACCTCCACGACTACAACTACTACGACTGGTCATGAACGCATCATAACGTACCCTCCACCTCCACGACTACAACTGGTCATGAACGCATCATAACGTACCCTCCGCCTCCACGACTACGACTGGTCATGAACGCATCATAACGTACCCTCCACCTCCACGACTACAACTGGTCATGAACGCATCATAACGTACCCTCCACCTCCACGACTACAACTACTACAACTGGTCATGAACGCATCATAACGTACCCTCCACCTCCACGACTACAACTGGTCATGAACGCATCATAACGTACCCTCCACCTCCACGACTACAACTGGTCATGAACGCATCATAATGTACCCCTCCACCTCCACGACTACAACTGGTCATGAACGCATCATAATGTACCCTCCACCTCCACGACTACAACTGGTCATGAACGCATCATAATGTACCCTCCACCTCCACGACTAAAACTGGTCATGAACGCATCATAACGTACCCTCCACCTCCACGACTACAACTGGTCATGAACGCATCATAACGTACCCTCCACCTCCACGACTACAACTGGTCATGAACGCATCATAACGTACCCTCCACCTCCACTAGTACAACGACTACAACTGGTCATGAACGCATCATAATGTACCCTCCACCTCCACGACTACAACTGGTCATGAACGCATCATAACGTACCCTCCACCCTCCACGACTACAACTGGTCATGAACGCATCATAACGTACCCTCCACCTCCACGACTACAACTGGTCATGAACGCATCATAACGTACCCTCCACCTCCACGACTACAACTGGTCATGAACGCATCATAACGTACCCTCCACACTCCACGACTACAACTACTACGACTGGTCATGAACGCATTATAACATACCCTCCACCTCCACGACTACAACTGGTCATGAACGCATCATAACGTACCCTCCACCTCCACGACTACAACTACTACAACTGGTCATGAACGCATCATAACGTACCCTCCACCTCCACGACTACAACTGGTCATGAACGCATCATAACGTACCCTCCACCACTCCACGACTACAACTGGTCATGAACGCATCATAACGTACCCTCCACCTCCACGACTACAACTGGTCATGAACGCATCATAACATACCCTCCACCTCCACGACTACAACTGGTCATGAACGCATCATAATGTACCCTCCACCTCCACGACTACAACTGGTCATGAACGCATCATAATGTACCCTCCACCTCCACGACTACAACTGGTCATGAACGCATCATAATGTACCCTCCACCTCCACGACTACAACTGGTCATGAACGCATCATAACGTACCCTCCACCTCCACGACTACAACTGGTCATGAATGCATCATAACGTACCCTCCACCTCCACGACTACAACTAAGGTCATGAACGCATCATAACGTACCCTCCGCCTCCACGACTACGACTGGTCATGAACGCATCATAACGTACCCTCCACCTCCACGACTACAACTACTACGACTGGTCATGAACGCATCATAACGTACCCTCCACCTCCACGACTACAACTGGTCATGAACGCATCATAACGTACCCTCCGCCTCCACGACTACGACTGGTCATGAACGCATCATAACGTACCCTCCACCTCCACGACTACAACTACTACGACTGGTCATGAACGCATCATAACGTACCCTCCACCTCCACGACTACAACTGGTCATGAACGCATCATAATGTACCCTCCACCTCCACGACTACAACTGGTCATGAACGCATCATAATGTACCCTCCACCTCCACGACTACAACTGGTCATGAACGCATCATAATGTACCCTCCACCTCCACGACTACAACTGGTCATGAACGCATCATAACGTACCCTCCGCCTCCACGACTACAACTGGTCATGAACGCATCATAACGTACCCTCCACATCCACGACTACAACTACTACGACTGGTCATGAACGCATCATAACGTACCCTCCACCTCCACGACTACAACTGGTCATGAACGCATCATAACGTACCCTCCGCCTCCACGACTACGACTGGTCATGAACGCATCATAACGTACCCTCCACCTCCACGACTACAACTACTACGACTGGTCATGAACGCATCATAACGTACCCTCCACCTCCACGACTACAACTGGTCATGAACGCATCATAACGTACCCTCCGCCTCCACGACTACGACTGGTCATGAACGCATCATAACGTACCCTCCACCTCCACGACTACAACTGGTCATGAACGCATCATAACGTACCCTCCACCTCCACGACTACAACTACTACAACTGGTCATGAACGCATCATAACGTACCCTCCACCTCCACGACTACAACTCGTCATGAACGCATCATAACATACCCTCCACCTCCACGACTACAACTGGTCATGAACGCATCATAATGTACCCTCCACCTCCACTAGTACAACGACTACAACTGGTCATGAACGCATCATAACGTACCCTCCACCTCCACGACTACAACTACTACAACTGGTCATGAACGCATCATAACGTACCCTCCACCTCCACGACTACCAGTGGCGTGCACATGTTTTGGGGGGCAGGTGCTCCGAACAAATGAAGGCACTTTGTGCAGCATGTGGAAATGCTGGTAGAAATGTTTCTACACCGATTCCGGTAGTTGTGCTGTGGGTTTCTGCTGACATGGAGTACTTATACCACTATATCAATAAATCTATATTTCACCTGCATGACTGTGATATGATTATTATTGTGGTAAATGGCTGGTTCAGGTTTAACCCTTTGTAAAACAATCAATTTAACAAATTGAAGCCATTTATTTTTAAATGCAGTCTTGCTGGAGAGAAATCCAGTCTGAATTCCTGGTTAGCTCCTGGTCTAACAGCTGATCAGGTCTTCTTCATCTCTCTAAACCAGCAGCTGCACCACAGCTCCATCAGAGTATTCTGGGATTCATCTCCATCATCTTCCATGTTGGTAGATGTTCCACTGCAGGAAGCTCAGAGCTGCTTCCTAGAACAGAATAATAATAATAGCCTAATCTTAAGATTTAATAAAGTAAAAAAAAAAAAAGATTTAATAATAGTCTATTAAGGTAAATACAAGATGACTGCAAGTCTTGTAACAGAAATATCTTCTGGTTGGTACATCATCATAATCTGCTAAAACAGCCTCATACCTGATTTAGAAGTCAAACCACTTTGTGTTGTTAAAAGAAAATGTGGACAGTTTTTAAGATATTTCAACAAAAATTAGAGGAGCAGTTCAGCTTGTGAGCTTTAAAAGGCCTCAACAGTTAACATGAGTCTGAGCTTCCATCTTCATCATCCTCGCTGCTGGTGGTGGTTTCATGTAGAGCTGCTCTACCTGCTGTAGCTCCCTGTCTTTTATAAGCATCTCCTTTCTCGGCATTATGCTGGAATTGGTAAATAAAGAGACCAACAGTATGAATAAGACTGATTGCACACATGACAACAAGACACCATGCTAGTTTTTCTGCATTTGTTATTCGGAAAATAAATGACTGTGTTAATTATGTAGCCTGATGCAGACCGAGACAATAGCTCCCTAAATATTCAGCCTGCAGGTAGACCGACCTGCTGCACCACTGACAAACTCTACCAGTGGTCATAACGTCATAAAATCAATAATATCTGTTTTTGATTTTAGCTAGCCGCTAGCTTGCTAGCAGGTGAGCAGTCGGTTAATTTCTGCTTAGCTGTGCGTCTGTGTGCCGGCTGCTTCACCACAGAGGCAAAGAAATCATAAATGCAAGTTATAACATGACATCAGAGGGCAGATGAGGGGACAAACTCAACTCATTCATCTGTGTGTTACCTGTTGGGCGGGCATGGTGGGGGGGGGGTTGAGCTGCAGCTGCGCATGTCTGCTGCTTGTGTTCGCTCTGCACTTCACACTGAGCTGGGAAAGGAGCAAGTGTATCTATCTGCGGCTTGCAACCCAGTGGGCGTGTCGTGTAGTGGGCGTGTCCTATAATGGGCGTGTCTTGTAGTGGGCGTGTCATGTAGCGGGCGTGTCCTGTAATGGGTGTGTCATGTAGTGGGCGTGTCCTATAGTGGGCGTGTCCTGTGGTGGGCGTGTCCTATAGTGGGCGTGTCCTGTAGTGGGCGTGTCATTTAGTGGGCGTGTCATGCAGTGGATGTGTCATGTAGTGGGCGTGTCCTATAGTGCGCGTGTCCTGTAGTGGGCGTGTCATGTAGTGGGCGTGTCCTGTAGTGGGCGTGTCCTATAGTGGTCGTGTCCTGTAGTGGGCGTGTGGCATTGTGGGTGGGTCTGGTTAGGTTTAGGGGAAGGGTCAGGGGTAGGGCTAGATTTTACCGTGCTCTCATTGGCCTGGTGGGCGTGTCGACGAGGAACGTCACACTACGACACGCCCACACTACGACACGCCCCTGTCTTGCGAGCCGCAGATAGACCCTTCTCGAAAGGAGGGGCGGGTGGGTTGGGGGGGTGGAGCAAATATTATTTTGGGACAATATTATCACACTCTTTTAATTGTAGAGCTTTATGATCGTGTCAGCGTGGCCACGTGCATTGTAAAATAATAATAATAATAATTTTTTAAAATGAACTTTCGAAAGGGCACTTACGAGGTTAGAGGGCAAAGGGCAGGTGCTCCAGCACCACCTGGTGTACCTGTGCGCGCCACTGACGACTACAACTACTACAACTGGTCATGAACGCATCATAACGTACCCTACATCTCTATGACTACAACTACTACAACTGGTCATGAACGCATCATAACGTACCCTACACCTCTATGACTACAACTACTACAACTGGTCATGAACGCATCATAACGTACCCTCCACCTCCATCACCACCTCCACGACTACAACTACTACAACTGGTCATAAACGCATCATAACGTACCCTCCACCTCCATCACCACCTCCACGACTACAACTACTACAACTGGTCATGAACGCATCATAACGTAGCCTCCACCTCCACCACTACAACTGGTCATGAACGCATCGTAACGTAGCCTCCACCTCCACCATCACCACTACAACTGGTCATGAACGCATCGTAATGTAGCCTCCACCTCCACCTCCACCACTACAACTGGTCATGAACGCATCGTAACGTAGCCTCCACCTCCACCTCCACCACTACAACTGGTCATGAACGCATCGTAACGTACCCTCCACCTCCACCTCCACTACTACAACTGGTCATGAACGCATCGTAACGTACCCTCCACCTCCACCTCCATCACCATCACCATCACCACTACAACTGGTCATGAACGCATCGTCACGTACCCTCCACCTCCACCACTACAACTGGTCATGAACGCATCATAACGTACCCTCCACCTCCACCTCCATCACCATCACCACTACAACTGGTCATGAACGCATCGTAACGTACCATCCATCACCACTACAACTGGTCATGAACGCATCGTAACGTACCATCCATCACCACTACAACTTGTCATGAACGCATCATAACGTACCATCCATCACCACTACAACTGGTCATGAACGCATCGTAACGTACCATCCATCACCACTACAACTGGTCATGAACGCATCATAACGTACCATCCATCACCACTACAACTGGTCATGAACGCATCGTAACGTACCATCCATCACCACTACAACTGGTCATGAACGCATCGTAACGTACCATCCATCACCACTACAACTGGTCATGAACGCATCGTAACGTACCATCCATCACCACTACAACTGGTCATGAACGCATCATAACGTACCATCCATCACCACTACAACTGGTCATGAACGCATCGTAACGTACCATCCATCACCACTACAACTGGTCATGAACGCATCGTAACGTACCATCCATCACCACTACAACTGGTCATGAACGCATCGTAACGTACCATCCATCACCACTACAACTGGTCATGAACGCATCATAACGTACCATCCATCACCACTACAACTGGTCATGAACGCATCGTAACGTACCATCCATCACCACTACAACTGGTCATGAACGCATCGTAACGTACCATCCATCACCACTACAACTGGTCATGAACGCATCATAACGTACCATCCATCACCACTACAACTGGTCATGAACGCATCGTAACGTACCATCCATCACCACTACAACTGGTCATGAACGCATCGTAACGTACCCTCCATAATTATAAATGCTTACCCAGAATTCTAAGTTTTACTGCAACAGCTTCTGTCCATGATGGAGGGTCTCGTTCTGCCTCCACCTCCATCACCATCTCCACTACTACAACCCTCCACCATCAGACGGTGTCAATGTATTTCTTAGTGTTTGTAGTATCTGTGTATGTCTGGGTTAGTAGTGTATGTGTATTTTTGGGTTAGTGGTAGTTGGTAGTATCTGTGTAATTCCAGGTTAGTAGTGTATTTAGTAATAGTTGGTAGTGTGTGTTCTTTTCTGGGTTAGTAGTAGAGAGTAGTCTGTTCATTTCCGGGTTAGTAGTCTGTATATTTCTGGGTTAGTATTGTGTGTGTATTTCTGGGTTAGTAGTAGTTAGTAGTGTGTGTGTATTTCTTGGTTAGTAGTAGTGAGTAGTCTGTATATTTCTGGGTCAGTATTGTGAGTATTTCTTGGTTAGTAGTAGTGAGTAGTCTGTATATTTTGTAGGATTATGCATGCTTTTGGAGAAATTGGTTAATGTGTGATATAGATAGTGACCTGAAAGGTTATGTAGAGCGGCCTGCTCTCAGGATCTAGCATTTATTATCTAGAGTAGCAAATTGATTAGGCAGTTTATGACCTGTGACCCTTGTTTTACTTTTTTTTTTTTTTAGCTCATCGTGTGAAACAGGACACAGGAGACAAGGGCAAAGTATTAGGGGTTTTGTTGTTTGCTGTTCTCCCTTCCTTCTTCTGTATTTTTCCACTCTTTTAAGCTCTCAGGAATAAAGGAGCCAGAAGATGTCTGAAAAGGGGGAGGAGTCGCTGACTTCCAAGATTCAACCGACATGATAAAGGGTTAAGGGACCGTTAGATGGTGTCAGACTTTCCAAACTGGCTCCAGCACTCTGTTGGTGACAGGGCAATAATTCTGAACCCAGAGCTCTGTAATTATTGCCTCTGATTCTGTAATAAATTGTTAACTTTTATTCCGCATTGTTTGGTTTTCATTCCTGATGCAAAAGGTCCCGCTGGAGAATGGGTAAAGAAGGTTACAGGAGGTTAAATGTTTAGAAGGTATTTTAAACACCCATTTTTCTTACAATTTCCGGGTTAGTTGTGTGTGTGTGTATTTCTGGGTTAGTAGTAGTTAGTAATCTGTATATTTCTGGGTCAGTATTGTGTGAGTATTTCTTGGTTAGTAGTAGTTAGTAATCTGTATATTTCTGGGTCAGTATTGTGTGAGTATTTCTTGGTTAGTAGTAGTGAGTAGTCTGTATATTTCCGGGTTAGTAGTGTGTGTGTGTATTTCTTGGTTAGTAGTAGTGAGTAGTCTGTATATTTCTGGATTAGTACTGTGTGAGTATTTCTGGGTCAGTAGTAGTGAGTATTCTGTATATATCCGGGTTAGTTCTGTGTGTGTATTTCTTGGTTAGTAGTAGTGAGTAGTCTGTATATTTCCGGGTTAGGTGTGTGTGTGTATTTCTTGGTTAGTAGTAGTTAGTAGTCTGTATATTTCCGGGTTAGGTGTGTGTGTGTATTTCTTGGTTAGTAGTAGTGAGTAGTCTGTATATTTCTGGGTTAGTATTGTGTGAGTATTTCTGGGTTAGTAGTCTGTATGTTTTTGGGTCAGTATTGTGTGAGTATTTCTTGGTTAGTAGTAGTGAGTAGTCTGTATATTTCTGGGTTAGTATTGTGTATTTCTGGGTTAGTAGTCTGTATATTTCCGGGTTAGTAGTGTGTGTGTATTTCTGGGTTAGTAGTCGTGAGTAGTCTGTATATTTCCGGGTTATTTGTGTGTGTGAGTATTTCTGGGTTAGTAGTCTGTATGTTTTTGGGTCAGTATTGTGTGAGTATTTATTGGTTAGTAGTAGTAAGTAGTCTGTATATTTCCGGGTTTGTAGTGTGTGTGTGTATATTTCTGGGTTAGTAGTAGTAAGTAGTCTGTATATTTCTTGGTTAGTAGTAGTGAGTAGTCTGTATATTTCCGGGTTTGTAGTGTGTGTGTGTGTGTATATTTCTGGGTTAGTAGTAGTAAGTAGTCTGTATATTTCTTGGTTAGTAGTAGTTAGTAGTCTGTATATTTCCGGGTTTGTAGTGTGTGTGTGTGTGTGTATATTTCTGGGTTAGTAGTAGTAAGTAGTCTGTATATTTCTGGGTTAGTAGTCTGTATATTTCTGGGTCAGTATTGTGTGAGTATTTCTTGGTTAGTAGTAGTGAGTAGTCTGTATATTTCTGGATTAGTACTGTGTGAGTATTTCTGGGTTAGTAGTAGTGAGTAGTCTGTATATTTGCGGGTTTGTAGTGTGTGTGTGAGTATTTCTGGGTCAGTATTGTGTGTGTATTTTTGGGTCAGTATTGTGTGAGTATTTCTGGGTTAGTAGTAGTGAGTAGTCTGTATATTTGCGGGTTTGTAGTGTGTGTGTGAGTATTTCTGGGTTAGTAGTGTGTGTGTATTTTTGGGTCAGTATTGTGTGAGTATTTCTGGGTTAGTAGTAGTGAGTAGTCTGTATATTGCTGGGTTTGTAGTGTGTGTGTATTTTTGGGTCAGTATTTCTGGGTTAGTAGTTGTGAGTAGTCTGTATATTTCTGGGTCAGTATTGTGTGTGTATTTCTGGGTTAGTAGTAGTTAGTAGTGTGTGTGTATTTCTGGGTTAGTAGTTGTTAGTACTGTGTGTGTATTTCTGGGTTAGTAGTAGTGAGTAGTCTGTATATTTCTGGGTCAGTATTGTGTGAGTTTTTTTGGGTTAGTATTATTTGTGTATTTCTGGGTTAGTAGTAGTTAGTACTGTGTGTGTATTTCTGGGTTAGTAGTAGTTAGTACTGTGTGTGTATTTCTGGGTTAGTAGTAGTTAGTATTGTCTGAGTATTTCAGGGTTAGTAGTAGTTAGTACTGTGTGAGTATTTCTGGGTTAGTAGTAGTTAGTACTGTGTGTGTATTTCTGGGTTAGTAGTAGTTAGTACTGTGTGTGTATTTCTGGGTTAGTAGTAGTTAGTACTGTGTGTGTATTTCTGGGTTAGTAGTAGTTAGTATTGTTTGTGTATTTCTGGGTTAGTAGTAGTTGGTATTGTGTGTGTATTTCTGGGTTAGTAGTAGTTAGTAGTGTGTGTGTATTTCTGGGTTAGTAGTAGTTAGTACTGTATGTGTATTTCTGGGTTAGTAGTTGTTAGTACTGTGTGTGTATTTCTGGGTTAGTAGTAGTTAGTACTGTGTGTGTATTTCTGGGTCAGTAGTAGTTAGTATTGTGTGTGTATTTCTGGGTTAGTAGTAGTTAGTACTGTGTGTGTATTTCTGGGTTAGTAGTAGTTAGTATTGTGTGTGTATTTCTGGGTTAGTAGTAGTTACTATTGTGTGTGTATTTCTGGGTTAGTAGTAGTTCGTAGTGTGTGTGTATTTCTGGGTTAGTAGTAGTTAGTAGTGTGTGTGTATTTCTGGGATAGTAGTAGTTAGTAGTGTGTGTGTATTTCTGGGTTAGTAGTAGTTAGTATTGTGAGTATTTCTGGGTTAGTAGTAGTTAGTAGTGTGTGTGTATTTCTGGGTTAGTAGTAGTTAGTAGTGTGTGAGTATTTCTGGGTTAGTAATAGTTAGTACTGTGTGTGTATTTCTGGGTTAGTAGTAGTTCGTAGTGTGTGTGTATTTCTGGGTTAGTAGTAGTTAGTATTGTGTGTGTATTTCTGGGTTAGTAGTAGTTAGTACTGTGTGAGTATTTCTGGGTTAGTAGTAGTTAGTACTGTGTGTGTATTTCTGGGTTAGTAGTAGTTAGTACTGTGTGAGTATTTCTGGGTTAGTAGTAGTTAGTATTGTGTGAGTATTTCTGGGTTAGTAGTAGTTAGTACTGTGTGTATTTCTGGGTTAGTAGTAGTTAGTATTGTGTGTGTATTTCTGGGTTAGTAGTAGTTCGTAGTGTGTGTGTATTTCTGGGTTAGTAGTAGTTAGTAGTGTGTGTGTATTTCTGGGTTAGTAGTAGTTAGTAGTGTGTGTGTATTTCTGGGTTAGTAGTAGTTAGTAGTGTGTGTGTATTTCTGGGTTAGTAGTTGTTAGTACTGTGTGTGTATTTCTGGGTTAGTAGTAGTGAGTAGTCTGTATATTTCTGGGTCAGTATTGTGGTGTATTTCTGGGTCAGTATTGTGTGTGTATTTCTGGGTTAGTAGTAGTAAGTACTGTGTGTGTATTTCTGGGTTAGTATCTGTATGTTTTTGTCAGTATTTTTTATTTCTGTCAGTATTTTTGTATTTCTGGGTTAGTAGTAGTAAGTATTGTGTGTGTATTTCTGGGTTAGTAGTAGTTAGTACTGTGTGTGTATTTCTGGGTTAGTAGTAGTTAGTATTGTATGTGTATTTCTGGGTTAGTAGTAGTTACTATTGTGTGTATTTCTGGGTTAGTAGTAGTTCGTAGTGTGTGTGTATTTCTGGGTTAGTAGTAGTTAGTAGTGTGTGTGTATTTCTGGGTTAGTAGTAATTAGTAGTGTGTGTGTATTTCTGGGTTAGTAGTAGTTAGTATTGTGAGTATTTCTGGGTTAGTAGTAGTTAGTAGTGTGTGTGTATTTCTGGGTTAGTAGTAGTTAGTAGTGTGTGAGTATTTCTGGGTTAGTAATAGTTAGTACTGTGTGTGTATTTCTGGGTTAGTAGTAGTTCGTAGTGTGTGTGTATTTCTGGGTTAGTAGTAGTTAGTATTGTGTGTATATTTCTGGGTTAGTAGTAGTTAGTACTGTGTGAGTATTTCTGGGTTAGTAGTAGTTAGTACTGTGTGTGTATTTCTGGGTTAGTAGTAGTTAGTACTGTGTGAGTATTTCTGGGTTAGTAGTAGTTAGTATTGTGTGAGTATTTCTGGGTTAGTAGTAGTTAGTACTGTGTGTGTATTTCTGGGTTAGTAGTAGTTAGTATTGTGTGTGTATTTCTGGGTTAGTAGTAGTTCGTAGTGTGTGTGTATTTCTGGGTTAGTAGTAGTTAGTAGTGTGTGTGTATTTCTGGGTTAGTAGTAGTTAGTAGTGTGTGTGTATTTCTGGGTTAGTAGTAGTTAGTAGTGTGTGTGTATTTCTGGGTTAGTAGTTGTTAGTACTGTGTGTGTATTTCTGGGTTAGTAGTAGTGAGTAGTCTGTATATTTCTGGGTCAGTATTGTGTGTGTATTTCTGGGTCAGTATTGTGTGTGTTATTTCTGGGTTAGTAGTAGTAAGTACTGTGTGTGTATTTCTGGGTTAGTAATCTGTATGTTTTTGGGTCAGTATTGTGTGTGTATTTCTGGGTCAGTATTGTGTGTATTTCTGGGTTAGTAGTAGTAAGTATTGTGTGTGTATTTCTGGGTTAGTAGTAGTGAGTAGTCTGTATATTTGCGGGTTTGTAGTGTGTGTGTGTGAGTATTTCTGGCTCAGTATTGTGTGTGTATTTTTGGGTCAGTATTGTGTGAGTATTTCTGGGTTAGTAGTAGTGAGTAGTCTGTATATTTGCGGGTTTGTAGTGTGTGTGTGAGTATTTCTGGGTTAGTAGTGTGTGTGTATTTTTGGGTCAGTATTGTGTGAGTATTTCTGGGTTAGTAGTAGTGAGTAGTCTGTATATTGCTGGGTTTGTAGTGTGTGTGTATTTTTGGGTCAGTATTTCTGGGTTAGTAGTTGTGAGTAGTCTGTATATTTCTGGGTCAGTATTGTGTGTGTATTTCTGGGTCAGTATTGTGTGTGTATTTCTGGGTTAGTAGTAGTTAGTAGTGTGTGTGTATTTCTGGGTTAGTAGTTGTTAGTACTGTGTGTGTATTTCTGGGTTAGTAGTAGTGAGTAGTTTGTATATTTCTGGGTCAGTATTGTGTGTGTATTTCTGGGTCAGTATTGTGTGTGTATTTCTGGGTTAGTAGTAGTAAGTACTGTGTGTGTATTTCTGGGTTAGTAATCTGTATGTTTTTGGGTCAGTATTGTGTGAGTTTTTTTGGGTTAGTATTATTTGTGTATTTCTGGGTTAGTAGTAGTTAGTAGTGTGTGTATTTCTGGGTTAGTAGTAGTTAGTAGTGTGTGTGTATTTCTGGGTTAGTAGTAGTTAGTATTGTCTGAGTATTTCTGGGTTAGTAGTAGTTAGTACTGTGTGGTATTTCTGGGTTAGTAGTAGTTAGTACTGTGTGTGTATTTCTGGGTTAGTAGTAGTTAGTACTGTGTGTGTATTTCTGGGTTAGTAGTAGTTAGTACTGTGTGTGTATTTCTGGGTTAGTAGTAGTTAGTATTGTTGTGTATTCTGGTAGTAGTAGTTAGTATGTGTGTTATTCTGGGTTGTTTAGTAGTGGTGTGAATTCGGGTTAGTAGTAGTTAGTACTGTGTATTCTGGTAGTAGTTGTTATACTGTGTGTGTATTCTGGTTAGTAGTAGTTGTACTGTGTGTGTATTTCTGGTCAGTAGTAGTTAGTATTGTGTGTGTATTTCTGGTTAGTAGTAGTTAGTACTGTGTGTGTATTTCTGGGTAGTAGTAGTTAGTATTGTGTGTGTATTTCTGGGTTAGTAGTAGTTACTATTGTGTGTGTATTTCTGGGTTAGTAGTAGTTCGTAGTGTGTGTGTATTTCTGGGTTAGTAGTAGTTAGTAGTGTGTGTGTATTTCTGGGTTAGTAGTAGTTAGAAGTGTGTGTGTATTTCTGGGTTAGTAGTAGTTAGCATTGTGAGTATTTCTGGGTTAGTAGTAGTTAGTAGTGTGTGTGTATTTCTGGGTTAGTAGTAGTTAGTAGTGTGTGAGTATTTCTGGGTTAGTAATAGTTAGTACTGTGTGTGTATTTCTGGGTTAGTAGTAGTTCGTAGTGTGTGTGTATTTCTGGGTTAGTAGTAGTTAGTATTGTGTGTGTATTTCTGGGTTAGTAGTAGTTAGTACTGTGTGAGTATTTCTGGGTTAGTAGTAGTTAGTACTGTGTGTGTATTTCTGGGTTAGTAGTAGTTAGTACTGTGTGAGTATTTCTGGGTTAGTAGTAGTTAGTATTGTGTGAGTATTTCTGGGTTAGTAGTAGTTAGTACTGTGTGTGTATTTCTGGGTTAGTAGTAGTTAGTATTGTGTGTGTATTTCTGGGTTAGTAGTAGTTCGTAGTGTGTGTGTATTTCTGGGTTAGTAGTAGTTAGTAGTGTGAGTGTATTTCTGGGTTAGTAGTAGTTAGTAGTGTGTGTGTATTTCTGGGTTAGTAGTAGTTAGTAGTGTGTGTGTATTTCTGGGTTAGTAGTAGTTAGTAGTGTGTGAGTATTTCTGGGTTAGTAGTAGTTAGTACTGTGTGTGTATTTCTGGGTTAGTAGTAGTTCGTAGTGTGTGTGTATTTCTGGGTTAGTAGTAGTTAGTATTGTGTGTGTATTTCTGGGTTAGTAGTAGTTAGTATTGTGTGAGTATTTCTGGGTTAGTAGTAGTTAGTAGTGTGTGTGTATTTCTGGGTTAGTAGTAGTTAGTATTGTGTGTGTATTTCTGGGTTAGTAGTAGTTAGTACTGTGTGTGTATTTCTGGGTTAGTAGTAGTTAGTACTGTATGTGTATTTCTGGGTTAGTAGTTGTTAGTACTGTGTGTGTATTTCTGGGTTAGTAGTAGTTAGTACTGTGTGTGTATTTCTGGGTCAGTAGTAGTTAGTATTGTGTGTGTATTTCTGGGTTAGTAGTAGTTAGTACTGTGTGTGTATTTCTGGGTTAGTAGTAGTTAGTACTGTGTGTGTATTTCTGGGTTAGTAGTAGTTAGTATTGTGTGTGTATTTCTGGGTTAGTAGTAGTTAGTATTGTGTGTGTATTTCTGGGTTAGTAGTAGTTAGTATTGTGTGTGTATTTCTGGGTTAGTAGTAGTTCGTAGTGTGTGTGTATTTCTGGGTTAGTAGTAGTTAGTAGTGTGTGTGTATTTCTGGGTTAGTAGTAGTTAGTAGTGTGTGTGTATTTCTGGGTTAGTAGTAGTTAGTACTGTGTGAGTATTTCTGGGTTAGTAGTAGTTAGTACTGTGTGTGTATTTCTGGGTTAGTAGTAGTTCGTAGTGTGTGTGTATTTCTGGGTTAGTAGTAGTTAGTATTGTGTGTGTATTTCTGGGTTAGTAGTAGTTAGTACTGTGTGATTATTTCTGGTTAGTAGTAGTTAGTACTGTGTGTGTATTTCTGGGTTAGTAGTAGTTAGTAGTGTGTGTGTATTTCTGGGTTAGTAGTAGTTAGTAGTGTGTGTGTATTTCTGGGTTAGTAATAGTTAGTACTGTGTGAGTATTTCTGGGTTAGTAGTAGTTAGTAGTGTGTGAGTATTTCTGGGTTAGTAATAGTTAGTACTGTGTGTGTATTTCTGGGTTAGTAGTAGTTCGTAGTGTGTGTGTATTTCTGGGTTAGTAGTAGTTAGTATTGTGTGTGTATTTCTGGGTTAGTAGTAGTTAGTACTGTGTGATTATTTCTGGGTTAGTAGTAGTTAGTTCTGTGTGAGTATTTCTGGGTTAGTAGTAGTTAGTATTGTGTGTGTATTTCCGGGTTAGTAGTAGTTAGTTCTGTGTGAGTATTTCTGGGTTAGTAGTAGTTAGTATTGTGTGAGTATTTCTGGGTTAGTAGTAGTTAGTACTGTGTGTGTATTTCTGGGTCAGTAGTAGTTAGTATTGTGTGTGTATTTCTGGGTTAGTAGTAGTTAGTACTGTGTGTGTATTTCTGGGTTAGTAGTAGTTAGTATTGTGAGTATTTCTGGGTTAGTAGTAGTTAGTAGTGTGTGTGTATTTCTGGGTTAGTAGTAGTTAGTAGTGTGTGAGTATTTCTGGGTTAGTAATAGTTAGTACTGTGTGTGTATTTCTGGGTTAGTAGTAGTTCGTAGTGTGTGAGTATTTCTGGGTTAGTAGTAGTTAGTACTGTGTGTGTATTTCTGAGTTAGTAGTAGTTAGTACTGTGTGAGTATTTCTGGGTTAATAGTAGTTAGTATTGTGTGAGTATTTCTGGGTTAGTAGTAGTTAGTATTGTGTGTGTATTTCTGGGTTAGTAGTAGTTCGTAGTGTGTGTGTATTTCTGGGTTAGTAGTAGTTAGTAGTGTGTGTGTATTTCTGGGTTAGTAGTAGTTAGTATTGTGTGAGTATTTCTGGGTTAGTAGTAGTTAGTAGTGTGTGTGTATTTCTGGGTTAGTAGTAGTTAGTAGTGTGTGAGTATTTCTGGGTTAGTAGTAGTTAGTACTGTGTGTGTATTTCTGGGTTAGTAGTAGTTCGTAGTGTGTGTTTATTTCTGGGTTAGTAGTAGTTAGTACTGTGTGTGTATTTCTGGGTTAGTAGTAGTTAGTATTGTCTGAGTATTTCAGGGTTAGTAGTAGTTAGTACTGTGTGAGTATTTCTGGGTTAGTAGTAGTTAGTACTGTGTGTGTATTTCTGGGTTAGTAGTAGTTAGTACTGTGTGTGTATTTCTGGGTTAGTAGTAGTTAGTACTGTGTGTGTATTTCTGGGTTAGTAGTAGTTAGTACTGTGTGTGTATTTCTGGGTTAGTAGTAGTTAGTACTGTGTGTATTTCTGGGTTAGTAGTAGTTAGTATTGTTTGTGTATTTCTGGGTTAGTAGTAGTTGGTATTGTGTGTGTATTTCTGGGTTAGTAGTAGTTAGTAGTGTGTGTATTTCTGGGTTAGTAGTAGTTAGTACTGTTTGTGTATTTCTGGGTTAGTAGTTGTTAGTACTGTGTGTGTATTTCTGGGTTAGTAGTAGTTAGTACTGTGTGTGTATTTCTGGGTCAGTAGTAGTTAGTATTGTGTGTGATTTCTGGGTTAGTAGTAGTTAGTACTGTGTGTGTATTTCTGGGTTAGTAGTAGTTAGTATTGTGTGTGTATTTCTGGGTTAGTAGTAGTTACTATTGTGTGTGTATTTCTGGGTTAGTAGTAGTTCGTAGTGTGTGTGTATTTCTGGGTTAGTAGTAGTTAGTAGTGTGTGTGTATTTCTGGGTTAGTAGTAGTTAGTATTGTGAGTATTTCTGGGTTAGTAGTAGTTAGTAGTGTGTGTGTATTTCTGGGTTAGTAGTAGTTAGTAGTGTGTGAGTATTTCTGGGTTAGTAATAGTTAGTACTGTGTGTGTATTTCTGGGTTAGTAGTAGTTCGTAGTGTGTGTGTATTTCTGGGTTAGTAGTAGTTAGTATTGTGTGTGTATTTCTGGGTTAGTAGTAGTTAGTACTGTGTGAGTATTTCTGGGTTAGTAGTAGTTAGTACTGTGTGTGTATTTCTGGGTTAGTAGTAGTTAGTACTGTGTGAGTATTTCTGGGTTAGTAGTAGTTAGTATTGTGTGAGTATTTCTGGGTTAGTAGTAGTTAGTACTGTGTGTGTATTTCTGGGTTAGTAGTAGTTAGTATTGTGTGTGTATTTCTGGGTTAGTAGTACTTCGTAGTGTGTGTGTATTTCTGGGTTAGTAGTAGTTAGTAGTGTGTGTGTATTTCTGGGTTAGTAGTAGTTAGTAGTGTGTGTGTATTTCTGGGTTAGTAGTAGTTAGTAGTGTGTGTGTATTTCTGGGTTAGTAGTAGTTAGTATTGTGTGAGTATTTCTTGGTTAGTAGTAGTTAGTAGTGTGTGTGTATTTCTGGGTTAGTAGTAGTTAGTAGTGTGTGAGTATTTCTGGGTTAGTAGTAGTTAGTACTGTGTGTGTATTTCTGGGTCAGCAGTAGTTAGTATTGTGTGTGTATTTCTGGGTTAGTAGTAGTTAGTATTGTGTGTGTATTTCTGGGTTAGTAGTAGTTAGTATTGTGTGAGTATTTCTGGGTTAGTAGTAGTTAGTAGTGTGTGTGTATTTCTGGGTTAGTAGTAGTTAGTATTGTGTGTGTATTTCTGGGTTAGTAGTAGTTAGTACTGTGTGTGTATTTCTGGGTTAGTAGTAGTTAGTACTGTGTGTGTATTTCTGGGTTAGTAGTAGTTAGTACTGTGTGTGTATTTCTGGGTTAGTAGTTGTTAGTACTGTGTGTGTATTTCTGGGTTAGTAGTAGTTAGTACTGTGTGTATTTCTGGGTCAGTAGTAGTTAGTATTGTGTGTGTATTTCTGGGTTAGTAGTAGTTAGTACTGTGTGTGTATTTCTGGGTTAGTAGTAGTTAGTACTGTGTGTGTATTTCTGGGTTAGTAGTAGTTAGTATTGTGTGTGTATTTCTGGGTTAGTAGTAGTTAGTATTGTGTGTGTATTTCTGGGTTAGTAGTAGTTAGTATTGTGTGTTATTTCTGGGTTAGTAGTAGTTCGTAGTGTGTGTGTATTTCTGGGTTAGTAGTAGTTAGTAGTGTGTGTGTATTTCTGGGTTAGTAGTAGTTAGTAGTGTGTGTATTTCTGGGTTAGTAGTAGTTAGTAGTGTGTGAGTATTTCTGGGTTAGTAATAGTTAGTAGTGTGTGTGTATTTCTGGGTTAGTAGTAGTTAGTAGTGTGTGAGTATTTCTGGGTTAGTAATAGTTAGTACTGTGTGTGTATTTCTGGGTTAGTAGTAGTTAGTATTGTGTGTGATTTCTGGGTTAGTAGTAGTTAGTACTGTGTGATTATTTCTGGTTAGTAGTAGTTAGTTTGTGTAGTATTTTGGGTTAGTAGTAGTTAGTATTGTGTGTTATTTCTGGGTTATAGTAGTTAGTTTGTGTAGTATTTCTGGGTTAGTAGTAGTTAGTATTGTGTGAGTATTTCTGGGTTAGTAGTAGTTAGTACTGTGTGTGTATTTCTGGGTCAGTAGTAGTTAGTATTGTGTGTGTGTTTCTGGGTTAGTAGTAGTTAGTACTGTGTGTGTATTTCTGGGTTAGTAGTAGTTAGTATTGTGAGTATTTCTGGGTTAGTAGTAGTTAGTAGTGTGTGTGTATTTCTGGGTTAGTAGTAGTTAGTAGTGTGTGAGTATTTCTGGGTTAGTAATAGTTAGTACTGTGTGTGTATTTCTGGGTTAGTAGTAGTTCGTAGTGTGTGAGTATTTCTGGTTAGTAGTAGTTAGTACTGTGTGTGTATTTCTGAGTTAGTAGTAGTTAGTACTGTGTGAGTATTTCTGGGTTAGTAGTAGTTGGTATTGTGTGAGTATTTCTGGGTTAGTAGTAGTTAGTATTGTGTGTGTATTTCTGGGTTAGTAGTAGTTCGTAGTGTGTGTGTATTTCTGGGTTAGTAGTAGTTAGTAGTGTGTGTGTATTTCTGGGTTAGTAGTAGTTAGTATTGTGTGAGTATTTCTGGGTTAGTAGTAGTTAGTAGTGTGTGTGTATTTCTGGGTTAGTAGTAGTTAGTAGTGTGTGAGTATTTCTGGTTAGTAGTAGTTAGTACTGTGTGTGTATTTCTGGGTTAGTAGTAGTTCGTAGTGTGTGTTTATTTCTGGGTTAGTAGTAGTTAGTACTGTGTGTGTATTTCTGGGTTAGTAGTAGTTAGTATTGTGTAGTATTTCAGGGTTAGTAGTAGTTAGTACTGTGTGAGTATTTCTGGGTTAGTAGTAGTTAGTATGTGTGTATTTCTGGTTAGTAGTAGTTAGTACTGTGTGTGTATTTCTGGGTTAGTAGTAGTTAGTACTGTGTGTGTATTTCTGGTAGTAGTAGTTAGTACTGTGTGTGTATTTCTGGGTTAGTAGTAGTTAGTACTGTGTGTGTATTTCTGGGTTAGTAGTAGTTAGTATTGTTTGTGTATTTCTGGTTAGTAGTAGTTGGTATTGTGTGTGTATTTCTGGGTTAGTAGTAGTTAGTAGTGTGTGTATTTCTGGGTTAGTAGTAGTTAGTACTGTTTGTGTATTTCTGGGTTAGTAGTTGTTAGTACTTGTGTATTTCTGGGTTAGTAGTAGTTAGTACTGTGTGTGATTTCTGGGTCAGTAGTAGTTAGTATTGTGTGTGTATTTCTGGGTTAGTAGTAGTTAGTACTGTGTGTGTATTTCTGGGTTAGTAGTAGTTAGTATTGTGTGTGTATTTCTGGGTTAGTAGTAGTTACTATTGTGTGTGTATTTCTGGGTTAGTAGTAGTTCGTAGTGTGTGTGTATTTCTGGGTTAGTAGTAGTTAGTAGTGTGTGTGTATTTCTGGGTTAGTAGTAGTTAGTATTGTGAGTATTTCTGGGTTAGTAGTAGTTAGTAGTGTGTGTGTATTTCTGGGTTAGTAGTAGTTAGTAGTGTGTGAGTATTTCTGGGTTAGTAATAGTTAGTACTGTGTGTGTATTTCTGGGTTAGTAGTAGTTCGTAGTGTGTGTTATTTCTGGTTAGTAGTAGTTAGTATTGTGTGTGTATTTCTGGGTTAGTAGTAGTTAGTATATGGAGTATTTCTGGGTTAGTAGTAGTTAGTACTGTGTGTGTATTTCTGGGTTAGTAGTAGTTAGTACTGTGTGAGTATTTCTGGGTTAGTAGTAGTTAGTATTGTGTGAGTATTTCTGGGTTAGTAGTAGTTAGTACTGTGTGTGTATTTCTGGGTTAGTAGTAGTTAGTATTGTGTGTGTATTTCTGGGTTAGTAGTACTTCGTAGTGTGTGTGTATTTCTGGGTTAGTAGTAGTTAGTAGTGTGTGTGTATTTCTGGGTTAGTAGTAGTTAGTAGTGTGTGTGTATTTCTGGGTTAGTAGTAGTTAGTAGTGTGTGTGTATTTCTGGGTTAGTAGTAGTTAGTATTGTGTGAGTATTTCTTGGTTAGTAGTAGTTAGTAGTGTGTGTGTATTTCTGGGTTAGTAGTAGTTAGTAGTGTGTGAGTATTTCTGGGTTAGTAGTAGTTAGTACTGTGTGTATTTCTGGGTCAGCAGTAGTTAGTATTGTGTGTGTATTTCTGGGTTAGTAGTAGTTAGTATTGTGTGTGTATTTCTGGGTTAGTAGTAGTTAGTATTGTGTGAGTATTTCTGGGTTAGTAGTAGTTAGTAGTGTGTGTGTATTTCTGGGTTAGTAGTAGTTAGTATTGTGTGTGTATTTCTGGGTTAGTAGTAGTTAGTACTGTGTGTGTATTTCTGGGTTAGTAGTAGTTAGTACTGTGTGTGTATTTCTGGGTTAGTAGTAGTTAGTACTGTGTGTGTATTTCTGGGTTAGTAGTTGTTAGTACTTGTGTGTGTATTTCTGGGTTAGTAGTAGTTAGTACTGTGTGTATTTCTGGGTCAGTAGTAGTTAGTATTGTGTGTGTATTTCTGGGTTAGTAGTAGTTAGTACTGTGTGTGTATTTCTGGGTTAGTAGTAGTTAGTACTGTGTGTGTATTTCTGGGTTAGTAGTAGTTAGTATTGTGTGAGTATTTCTGGGTTAGTAGTAGTTAGTATTGTGTGTGTATTTCTGGGTTAGTAGTAGTTAGTATTGTGTGTGTATTTCTGGGTTAGTAGTAGTTCGTAGTGTGTGTGTATTTCTGGGTTAGTAGTAGTTAGTAGTGTGTGTATTTCTGGGTTAGTAGTAGTTAGTAGTCTGTGTGTATTTCTGGGTTAGTAGTAGTTAGTAGTGTGAGAGTATTTCTGGGTTAGTAATAGTTAGTAGTGTGTGTGTATTTCTGGGTTAGTAGTAGTTAGTAGTGTGTGAGTATTTCTGGGTTAGTAATAGTTAGTACTGTGTGTGTATTTCTGGGTTAGTAGTAGTTAGTATTGTGTGTGTATTCTGGGTTAGTAGTAGTTAGTACTGTGTGATTATTTCTGGGTTAGTAGTAGTTAGTTCTGTGTGAGTATTTCTGGGTTAGTAGTAGTTAGTATTGTGTGTGTATTTCTGGGTTAGTAGTAGTTAGTTCTGTGTGAGTATTTCTGGGTTAGTAGTAGTTAGTATTGTGTGAGTATTTCTGGGTTAGTAGTAGTTAGTACTGTGTGTGTATTTCTGGGTCAGTAGTAGTTAGTATTGTGTGTGTGTTTCTGGGTTAGTAGTAGTTAGTACTGTGTGTATTTCTGGGTTAGTAGTAGTTAGTATTGTGGAGTATTTCTGGGTTAGTAGTAGTTAGTAGTGTGTGTGTATTTCTGGGTTAGTAGTAGTTAGTAGTGTGTGAGTATTTCTGGGTTAGTAATAGTTAGTACTGTGTGTGTATTTCTGGGTTAGTAGTAGTTCGTAGTGTGTGTGTATTTCTGGGTTAGTAGTAGTTAGTACTGTGTGTGTATTTCTGAGTTAGTAGTAGTTAGTACTGTGTGAGTATTTCTGGGTTAGTAGTAGTTGGTATTGTGTGAGTATTTCTGGGTTAGTAGTAGTTAGTATTGTGTGTGTATTTCTGGGTTAGTAGTAGTTCGTAGTGTGTGTGTATTTCTGGGTTAGTAGTAGTTAGTATGTGTGTGTATTTCTGGGTTAGTAGTAGTTAGTATTGTGTGAGTATTTCTGGGTTAGTAGTAGTTAGTAGTGTGTGTGTATTTCTGGGTTAGTAGTAGTTAGTAGTGTGTGAGTATTTCTGGGTTAGTAGTAGTTAGTACTGTGTGTGTATTTCTGGGTTAGTAGTAGTTCGTAGTGTGTGTGTATTTCTGGGTTAGTAGTAGTTAGTACTGTGTGAGTATTTCTGGGTTAGTAGTAGTTAGTACTGTGTGTGTATTTCTGGGTTAGTAGTAGTTAGTACTGTGTGTGTATTTCTGGGTTAGTAGTAGTTAGTATTGTTTGTGTATTTCTGGGTTAGTAGTAGTTAGTATTGTGTGTGTATTTCTGGGTTAGTCGTAGTTAGTAGTGTGTGTGTATTTCTGGGTTAGTAGTAGTTAGTACTGTATGTGTATTTCTGGGTTAGTAGTTGTTAGTACTGTGTGTGTATTTCTGGGTTAGTAGTAGTTAGTACTGTGTGTGTATTTCTGGGTCAGTAGTAGTTAGTATTGTGTGTGTATTTCTGGGTTAGTAGTAGTTAGTACTGTGTGTGTTTCTGGGTTAGTAGTAGTTAGTACTGTGTGTGTATTTCTGGGTTAGTAGTAGTTAGTATTGTGTGTGTATTTCTGGGTTAGTAGTAGTTAGTACTGTGTGTGTATTTCTGGGTTAGTAGTAGTTAGTACTGTGTGTGTATTTCTGGGTTAGTAGTAGTTAGTATTGTGTGAGTTATTTCTGGGTTAGTAGTAGTTAGTACCGTGTGAGTATTTCTGGGTTAGTAGTAGTTAGTACTGTGTGTGTATTTCTGGGTTAGTAGTAGTTAGTACTGTGTGTGTATTTCTGGGTTAGTAGTAGTTAGTATTGTTTGTGTATTTCTGGGTTAGTAGTAGTTAGTATTGTGTGTGTATTTCTGGGTTAGTCGTAGTTAGTAGTGTGTGTGTATTTCTGGGTTAGTAGTAGTTAGTACTGTATGTGTATTTCTGGGTTAGTAGTTGTTAGTACTGTGTGTGTATTTCTGGGTTAGTAGTAGTTAGTACTGTGTGTGTATTTCTGGGTCAGTAGTAGTTAGTATTGTGTGTGTATTTCTGGGTTAGTAGTAGTTAGTACTGTGTGTGTATTTCTGGGTTAGTAGTAGTTAGTACTGTGTGTGTATTTCTGGGTTAGTAGTAGTTAGTATTGTGTGTGTATTTCTGGGTTAGTAGTAGTTAGTACTGTGTGTGTATTTCTGGGTTAGTAGTAGTTAGTACTGTGTGTGTATTTCTGGGTTAGTAGTAGTTAGTATTGTGTGAGTATTTCTGGGTTAGTAGTAGTTAGTACTGTGTGAGTATTTCTGGGTTAGTAGTAGTTAGGATTGTGTGTGTATTTCTGGGTTAGTAGTAGTTAGTATTGTGTGTGTATTTCTGGGTTAGTAGTAGTTAGTAGTGTGTGTGTATTTCTGGGTTAGTAGTAGTTAGTAGTGTGTGTGTATTTCTGGGTTAGTAGTAGTTAGTATTGTGAGTATTTCTGGGTTAGTAGTAGTTAGTAGTGTGTGTGTATTTCTGGGTTAGTAGTAGTTAGTAGTGTGTGAGTATTTCTGGGTTAGTAATAGTTAGTACTGTGTGTGTATTTCTGGGTTAGTAGTAGTTCGTAGTGTGTGTGTATTTCTGGGTTAGTAGTAGTTAGTATTGTGTGTGTATTTCTGGGTTAGTAGTAGTTAGTACCGTGTGAATATTTCTGGGTTAGTAGTAGTTAGTACTGTGTGTGTATTTCTGGGTTAGTAGTAGTTAATATTGTGTGTGTATTTCTGGGTTAGTAGTAGTTAGTATTGTGTGAGTATTTCTGGGTTAGTAGTAGTTAGTACTGTGTGTGTATTTCTGGGTCAGTAGTAGTTAGTATTGTGTGTGTATTTCTGGGTTAGTAGTAGTTAGTACTGTGTGAGTATTTCTGGGTCAGTAGTAGTTAGTACTGTGTGTGTATTTCTGGGTCAGTAGTAGTTAGTATTGTGTGAGTATTTCTGGGTTAGTAGTAGTTAGTACCGTGTGAGTATTTCTGGGTTAGTAGTAGTTCGTAGTGTGTGTGTATTTCTGGGTTAGTAGTAGTTAATATTGTGTGTGTATTTCTGGGTTAGTAGTAGTTAGTACTGTGCGAGTATTTCTGGGTTAGTAGTAGTTAGTACTGTGTGTGTATTTCTGGGTTAGTAGTAGTTAGTACTGTGTGAGTATTTCTGGGTTAGTAGTAGTTAGTACTGTGTGTGTATTTCTGGGTTAATAGTAGTTAGTATTGTGTGTGTAATTCTGGGTTAGTAGTAGTTAGTACTGTGTGTGTATTTCTGGGTTAGTAGTAGTTAGTACCGTGTGAGTATTTCTGGGTTAGTAGTAGTTAGTATTGTGTGAGTATTTCTGGGTTAGTAGTAGTTAGTACTGTGTGAGTATTTCTGGGTTAGTAGTAGTTAGTATTGTGTGAGTATTTCTGGGTTAGTAGTAGTTAGTACTGTGTGAGTATTTCTGGGTTAGTAGTTGCTGGAGGTCTTCGCCGTCTTTTGTCGTTTGTTTTTATGACGCAAATAAACAAACAAAGGTAAATAAACAGTTTTTATTCACAAACATGTCCAAACAGTTTTTCTTTGAAACATTTAAATCATCAGACGGTGGTTGGTGCTCTGGTTCTGGTTCTGGCCCGCCCCGTTGATCCGGATCAGGTGTGCTGCAGCAGGACGGTGGGTCTCTAGGACCAGGACCCGGGTCCCTGCTCTCAGACCACAGGAGGACTAAATCGGTTTGTCTCTGTCAGGAGGACCAGGTGTCCATCATCCGGACTCTGATAGCAGCCCCGCCGGTCCAGAACCGGGTCAGAACCCGGAACCTCCGGTCCCGAACCGGCTTTGGGTTCTGACCCGGTCCAAAATGGGTCTGCTGTATCTACCCCTCCCCTCCCCTCCCGCCCTCTGATTGGTCAGACTGAATGGCCGCCATGCTTTTATTGTTTGTAAACAAGCCGCTTTAAAACTGTAAACTTCCAAATAAGGTCGGCAGCGTGGCCGGTTTGGGGTGGGGCTTATAGCCGATTCGCTCGTTGATAAGCTCCGCCCTGGACGTAGCTGTGGAGGACGTGGAGGCACCGCCCCCAATTATGTCCCCTCCCATGACGGAGGCCCCGCCCACTCCACCTCCAGCTTCCGCCTCCTCGCGCTGACGCTTCCTGGCCTGAAAACAAACAAACAGCTGGGTCAGAAGCATCGATCGGGTGCGGTCGGTATTGATCAGCACTGATCAGCTCAGCCACCTCCAGCTCCTTCTTCACGCTTTCAAACTCCTCGGTGTCGTCGATCTTCAGCTCCAGACGGGTCGGCTTCCTCCGCAACATCTTCCCTCACCACAGGCCGGACCTGATCAATAAACAGAAACCAGCCTGATCAATGAACAACCTAATCAATAACCAGTAAAGAACCTGATCAATAACCAGTAAAGAACCTGATCAATAACCAGCCTGATCAATAACCGGTAAACAACCTGATCAATAAACAGTAAACAACCTGATCAAAAACTAGTAAACAACCAAATCAATAAACCTGATCAATAACAGTAAACAACCTGATCAACAGCCTGATCAATAACCAGTAAACAACCTGATAAATAACCAGTAAACAACCTGATCAATAAACAGCCTGATCAAAAACCAATAAACAACCTGATCAATAAAAAGCCTGATCAAAAACCAATAAACAAGCTGATCAATAAACAGCCTGATCAAAAACTAGTAAACAACCTAATCAATAAACCTGATCAAGAAACAGTAAACAACGTGCTCAATAAACAGCCTGATCAAAAACTAGTATACAACTTAGTCAATAAACCTGATCAATAACAAGCCTGATCAATAACCAGTAAACAACCTGATCAATAAATAGCCTGATAAATAACCAGTAAACAACCTGATCAATAAACAGCCTGATCAAAAACCAATAAACAAGCTGATCAATAAACAGCCTGATCAAAAACCAATAAACAACCTGATCAATAAAAAGCCTGATCAAAAACCAATAAACAAACTAATCAATAAACCTGATCAATAACCAGTAAACAATCTGATCAATAAACAGCCTGATCTAAAACCAGTAAACAACCTGATCAATAAACAACCTGATCAATAACCAGTAAACAACCTGATCAGTGAACAACCTGATCAATAAACAGCCTGATCAATAACCAGTAAACAACCTGATCAATAAACAACCTGATCAATAACCAGTAAACAACCTGATCAATACACAGCCCGATCAATAACCAGTAAACAACCAGATCAGTAAACAGCCTGATCAATAACCAGTAAACAACCTGATCAGTACACAACCTGATCAAAAACCAACAAACAACCTGATCAATAACCAGTAAAAACCTGATTAATAAACAGCCTGATCAATAACCAGTAAACATCCTGATCAATAAACAACCTGATCAAAAACCATTAAACAACCTGATCAATAAACAGCCTGATCAATAAACAGTAAACAACTTGATCAATAACCAGTAAACAACCTGATCAATAACCAGCCTGATCAAAAACCAGTAAACAACCTGATCAATAAACAGTAAACAACTTGATCAATAAACAGCCTGATCAAAAACCAATAAACAACCTGATCAATAAACAGCCTGATCAACAAACAGTAAACAACCTGATCAATAAACAGCCTGATCAACAAACAGTAAACAACCTGATCAACAACCTGAACAATAAACAGCCAGATCAATAACCAGTAAACAACCTGATCAATAACCAGCCTGATCAATAATCAGTAAACAACCTGATCAATAAACAGCCTGATCAAAAACCAATAAACAACCTGATCAGTAAACAACCTGATCAATAAACAGCCTGATCAAAAACCAATATACAACCTGATCAATAACCAGTAAACAACCTGATCAATAAACAGCCTGATCAATAACCAGTAAACAACCTGATCATAAACTAGTAAACAACCTAATCAATAAACCTGATCAATAACCAGTAAACAATCTGATCAATAAACAGCCTGATCTAAAACCAGTCAACAACCTGATCAGTGAACAACCTGATCAATAAACAGCCTGATCAATAACCAGTAAACAACCTTATCAGTGAACAACCTGATCAATAAACAGCCTGATCAATAACCAGTAAACAACCTTATCAGTAAACAACCTGATCAATTAACAACCTGATCAAAAACCAGTAAACAACCTGATCAATAAACAGCCTGATCAATAACCAGTAAACAACCTGATCAATAACCAGCCTGATCAATAACCAGTAAACAACCTGATCAATAAACAACCTGATCAAAAACCAGTAAACAACCTGATCAATAAACAGCCTGATCAATAACCAGTAAACAACCTGATCAATAACCAGCCTGATCAATAACCAGTAAACAACCTGATCAATTAACAGCCTGATCAACAAACAGTAAACAACCTGAACAATAAACAGCCTGATCAAAAACCAGTAAACAACCTGATCAATAAATAGCCTGATCAACAATCAGTAAACAACCTGATCAATAAACAACCTGAACAATAAACAGCCAGATCAATAAACAGTAAACAACGTGATCAATTAACAGCCTGATCAATAACCAGTTAACAACCTGATCAATAACCAGCCTGATCAATAACCAGTAAACAACCTGATCAATAACCAGCCTGATCAATGATCAGTAAACAACCTGATCAATAAACAGCCTGATCAAAAACCAATATACAACCTGATCAATAACCAGTAAAGAACCTGATCAATAACCAGCCTGATCAATAACCAGTAAACAACCTGATCAATAACCAGCCTGATCAATAACCAGTAAACAACCTGATCAATAACCAGCCTGATCAATGATCAGTAAACAACCTGATCAATAAACAGCCTGATCAAAAACCAATATAAAACCTGATCAATAACCAGTAAAGAACCTGATCAATAACCAGCCTGATCAATAACCAGTAAAGAACCTGATCAATAACCAGCCTGATCAATAACCAGTAAACAACCTGATCAATAAATAGCCTGATAAAAAGTAAACAACCTGATCAATAACCAGCCTGATCAATAACCAGTAAACAACCTGATCAATAACCAGCCTGATCAATGATCAGTAAACAACCTGATCAATAAACAGCCTGATCAAAAACCAATATACAACCTGATCAATAACCAGTAAAGAACCTGATCAATAACCAGCCTGATCAATAACCAGTAAACAACCTGATCAATAACCAGCCTGATCAATAACCAGTAAACAACCTGATCAATAAATAGCCTGATAAACAAACAGTAAACAACCTGATCAATAAACAGCCTGATCAATAACCAGTAAACAACCTGATCAATAAATAGCCTGATAAACAAACAGTAAACAACCTGATCAATAAACAGCCTGATCAATAACCAGTAAACAACCTGATCAATAACCAGCCTGATCAATAACCAGTAAACAACCTGATCAATAACCAGCCTGATCAATAACCAGTAAACAACCTGATCAATAAATAGCCTGATAAACAAACAGTAAACAACCCGATCAATAAACAGCCTGATCAAAAACCAATAAACAACCTGATCAATAACCAGCCTGATCAATGATCAGTAAACAACCTGATCAATAAACAGCCTGATCAAAAACCAGTAAACAACCTGATCAATAACCAGTAAACAACCTGATCAATAAATAGCCTGATAAACAAACAGTAAACAACCTGATCAATAAACAGCCTGATCAATAACCAGTAAACAACCTGATCAATAACCAGCCTGATCAATAACCAGTAAACAACCTGATCAATAAATAGCCTGATAAACAAACAGTAAACAACCTGATCAATAAACAGCCTGATCAATAACCAGTAAGCAACCTGATCAATAACCAGCCTGATCAATAACCAGTAAACAACCTGATCAATAAATAGCCTGATAAACAAACAGTAAACAACCTGATCAATAAACAGCCTGATCAAAAACCAATAAACAACCCGATCAATAACCAGCCTGATCAATAACCAGCCTGATCAAAAACCAGTAAACAACCTGATCAATAACCAGCCTGATCAACAAACAGTAAACAACCTGATCAATAAATAGCCTGATCAACAACCAGTAAACAACCTGATCAATAAACAGCCTGATCAATAACCAGCCTGATCAATAACCAGTAAACAACCTGATCAATAAACAGCCTAATCAATAACCAATAAACAACCTGATCAATAACCAGCCTGATCAATAACCAGTAAACAACCTGATCAATAACCAGCCTGATCAATAACCAGTAAACAACCTGATCAATAAACAGCCTGATCAATAACCAGTAAACAACCTGATCAATAACCAGCCTGATCAATAACCAGTAAACAACCTGATCAATAACCAGCCTGATCAACAAACAGTAAACAACCTGATCAATAAATAGCCTGATAAACAAACAGTAAACAACCTGATCAATAAACAGCCTGATCAAAAACCAATAAACAACCTGATCAATAACCAGCCTGATCAATAACCAGCCAAACAACCTGATCAATAAAACCTAATCAATAACATATACAACCTGATCAATAACCAAAAGCCTGATCAACAAACAGTAAACAACCTGATCAATAAACAGCCTGATCAATAACCAGTAAACAACCTGATCAATAACCAGTAAACAACCTGATCAATAAATAGCCTGATCAACAAAACAGTAAACAATCTGATCAATAAACAGCCTGATCTAAAACCAGTAAACAACCTGATCAATAAACAACCTGATCAATAAACAATCTGATCAATAAACAACCTGATCAAAAACCAGTAAACAACCTGATCAATAACCAGTAAACAACCTGATCAATAACCAGCCTGATCAACAAACAGTAAACAACCTGATCAATAAACAGCCTGATCAAAAACCAGTAAACAACCTGATCAATAAACAGCCTGATCAACAAACAGTAAACAACCTGATCAGTGAACAACCTGATCAAAACAACCCTGATCAATAAACAGCCTGATCAATAACCAGTAAACAACCTGATCAGTAAACAACCTGATCAATAAACAACCTGATCAAAAACCAGTAAACAACCTGATCAATAACCAGTAAACAACCTGATCAATAACCAGCCTGATCAACAAACAGTAAACAACCTGATCAATAAACAGCCTGATCAAAAACCAGTAAACAACCTGATCAATAAACAGCCTGATCAACAAACAGTAAACAACCTGATCAATAAACAGCCTGATCAACAAACAGTACACAACCTGATCAATAAACAACCTGATCAATAAACAACAACCTGAACAATAAACAGCCAGATCAATACCCAGTAAACAACCCGATCAATAAACAACCTGAACAATAAACAGCCAGATCAATAAACAGTAAACAACCTGATCAATTAACAGCCTGATCAATAACCAGTTAACAACCTGATCAATAACCAGCCTGATCAATAACCAGTAAACAACCTGATCAATAACCAGCCTGATCAATGATCAGTAAACAACCTGATCAATAAACAGCCTGATCAAAAACCAATATACAACCTGATCAATAACCAGTAAAGAACCTGATCAATAACCAGTAAACAACCTGATCAATAACCAGCCTGATCAATAACCAGTAAAAAACCTGATCAATAACCAGCCTGATCAACAACCAGTAAACAACCTGATCAATAAATAGCCTGATAAACAAACCAGTAAACAACCTGATCAATAAACAGCCTGATCAAAAACCAATTAACAACCTGATCAATAACCAGCCTGATCAATAACCAGTAAACAACCTGATCAATAACCAGCCTGATCAACAAACAGTAAACAACCTGATCAATAAATAGCCTGATAAACAAACAGTAAACAACCTGATCAATAACCAGCCTGATCAATAACCAGCCTGATCAAAAACCAATAAACAACCTGATCAATAACCAGCCTGATCAAAACCAATATACAACCTGATCAATAACCAGCCTGACAACAACCAGTAAAGAACCTGATCAATAAACAGCCTGATCAATAACCAGTAAACAACCTGCTCAATAAATAGCCTGATCAACAAACAGTAAACAACCTGATCAATAAACAGCCTGATCAACAAACAGTAAACAACCTGATCAATAACCAGCCTGATCAACAAACAGTAAACAACCTGATCAATAACCAGCCTGATCAACAAACAGTAAACAACCTGATCAATAAACAGCCTGATCAATAACCAGGAAACAACCTGATCAATAACCAGCCTGATCAACAAACAGTAAACAACCTGATCAATAAACAGCCTGATCAACAAACAGTAAACAACCTGATCAATAAACATCCTGATCAATAACCAGTAAACAACATGATCAATAAACAGCCTGATCAACAAACAGTAAACAACCTGATCAGTAAACAACCTGATCAGTAAACAACCTGATCAATAAATAGCCTGATCAATAACCAGTAAACAACCTGATCAGTAAACAACCTGATCAATAAACAGCCTGATCAATAACCAATAAACAACCTGATCAATAACCAGCCTGATCAATAACCGGTAAACAACCTGATCAGAAAACAACCTGATCAATAAACAGCCTGATCAATAACCGGTAAACAACCTGATCAGTAAACAACCTGATCAATAAACAGCCTGATCAAAACCAGAAACAACCTGATCAGAAACAACCTGATCAGTAAACAACCTGATCAATAAACAGCATGATCAAAAACCAATAAACAGCCTGATCAATAACAGTAAACAACCTGTTCAGTAAACAACCTGATCAATAAACAGCCTGATCAATAACCAGTAAACAACCTGATCAGTAAACAACCTGATCAATAAACAGCCTGATCAAAAACCAATAAACAGCCTGATCAATAACAGTAAACAACCTGATCAGTAATCAACCTGATCAGTAAACAACCTGATCAATAAACAGCCTGATCAAAAACCCGTAAACAACCTGATCAATAAACAGCCTGATCAATAATCAGTAAACAACCTGATCAATAAACAGCCTGATCAACAAACAGTAAACAACCTGATCAATAAACAGCCTGATCAACAAACAGTAAACAACCTGATCATTAAACTTGATCAATAAACAGAAACAACGTGATCAATAACCAGCCTGATCAATAACCAGTAAACAACCTGATCAGTAAACAACCTGATCAATAATCAGCAAACAACCTGATCAATAAACAGCCTGATCAATAATCAGTAAACAACCTGATCAATAAACAGCCTGATCAACAAACAGTAAACAACCTGATCATTAAACTTGATCAATAACCAGTAAACAACCTGATCAGTAAACAACCTGATAAATAAACAGCCTAATCAATAACCAGTAAACAACCTGATCAGTAAACAACCTGATCAATAAACAACCTGATCAATAAACAGCCTGATAAAAAACAATAAACAACCTGATCAATAACCAGCCTGATCAAAAACCAGTAAACAACCTGATCAGTAAACAACCTGATAAATAAACAGCCTGATCAATAACCACTAAACAACCTGATCAGTAAACAACCTGATCAATAAACAACCTGATCAATAAACAGCCTGATAAAAAACAATAAACAACCTGATCAATAACCAGCCTGATCAAAAACCAGTAAACAACCTGATCAATAAACAGCCTGATCAACAAACAGTAAACAACCTGATCAATAAATAGCCTGATCAACAAACAGTAAACAACCTGATCAATAAACAGTCTGATCAACAAACAGTAAACAACCTGATCAATAAACAGCCTGATCAATAACCAGTAAACAACCTGATCAATAAACAGCCTGATCAATAACCAGTAGACAACCTGATCAGTAAACAACCTGATCAATAAACAACCTGATCAATAAACAGCCTGATAAAAAAACAATAAACAACCTGATCAATAACCAGCCTGATCAAAAACCAGTAAACAACCTGATCAATAAATAGCCTGATCAACAAACAGTAAACAACCTGATCAATAAACAGCCTGATCAACAAACAGTAAACAACCTGATCAATAAATAGCCTGATCAACAAACAGTAAACAACCTGATCAATAAACAGCCTGATCAACAAACAGTAAACAACCTGATCAATAAACAGCCTGATCAATAACCAGTAAACAACCTGATCAGTAAACAACCTGATCAATAAACAGCCTGATCAATAACTAGTAAACAACCTAATCAATAAACCTGATCAATAAACAGCCTGATCAATAACCAGTAAACAACCTGATCAGTAAACAACCTGATCAGTAAACAACCTGATCAATAAACAGCCTGATCAAAAACCAATAAACAGCCTGATCAATAACAGTAAACAACCTGATCAGTAAACAACCTGATCAATAAACAGCCTGATCAATAACAGTAAACAACCTGATCAGTAAACAACCTGATCAATAAACAGCCTGATCAAAAACCAATAAACAGCCTGATCAATAACAGTAAACAACCTGATCAGTAATCAACCTGATCAGTAAACAACCTGATCAATAAACAGCCTGATCAAAAACCCGTAAACAACCTGATCAATAAACAGCCTGATCAATAATCAGTAAACAACCTGATCAATAAACAGCCTGATCAACAAACAGTAAACAACCTGATCAATAAACAGCCTGATCAACAAACAGTAAACAACCTGATCATTAAACTTGATCAATAAACAGTAAACGTGATCAATAACCAGTAAACAACCTGATCAGTAAACAACCTGATAAATAAACAGCCTGATCAATAACCAGTAAACAACCTGATCAGTAAACAACCTGATCAATAATCAGTAAACAACCTGATCAATAAACAGCCTGATCAATAATCAGTAAACAACCTGATCAATAAACAGCCTGATCAACAAACAGTAAACAACCTGATCATTAAACTTGATCAATAAACAGTAAACAACCTGATCAAAAACCAGTAAACAACCTGATCAATAAACAACCTGATAAATAAACAGCCTAATCAATAACCACTAAACAACCTGATCAGTAAACAACCTGATCAATAAACAACCTGATCAATAAACAGCCTGATAAAAAACAACAACCTGATCAATAACCAGCCTGATCAAAAACCAGTAAACAACCTGATCAATAAACAGCCTGATCAACAAACAGTAAACAACCTGATCAATAAATAGCCTGATCAACAAACAGTAAACAACCTGATCAATAAACAGTCTGATCAACAAACAGTAAACAACCTGATCAATAAACAGCCTGATCAATAACCAGTAAACAACCTGATCAATAAACAGCCTGATCAATAACCAGTAAACAACCTGATCAGTAAACAACCTGATCAATAAACAACCTGATAAATAAACAGCCTGATAAAAAACAATAAACAACCTGATCAATAACCAGCCTGATCAAAAACCAGTAAACAACCTGATCAATAAACAGCCTGATCAACAAACAGAAACAACCTGATCAATAAATAGCCTGATCAACAAACAGTAAACAACCTGATCAATAAACAGCCTGATCAACAAACAGTAAACAACCTGATCAATAAATAGCCTGATCAACAAACAGTAAACAACCTGATCAATAAACAGCCTGATCAACAAACAGTAAACAACCTGATCAATAAACAGCCTGATCAATAACCAGTAAACAACCTGATCAGTAAACAACCTGATCAATAAACAGCCTGATCAATAACTAGTAAACAACCTAATCAATAAACCTGATCAATAAACAGCCTGATCAAAAACCAGTAAACAATCTAATCAATATCAGTGCTTTCCACCAGCACTGGCTGCCGGCCACATCAGACCTGGACCCACATCAGACCTGGACCCGCATCAGACCTGGACCAACATCAGACCTGGACCAGCATCAGACCTGGACCCACATCAGACCCGGACCAACATCAGACCTGGACCCGCATCAGACCTGGACCCGCATCAGAC
The DNA here is from genome assembly GCA_023101725.1 of Atherinomorus stipes. Classification (NCBI taxonomy): domain Eukaryota; kingdom Metazoa; phylum Chordata; class Actinopteri; order Atheriniformes; family Atherinidae; genus Atherinomorus; species Atherinomorus stipes. The sequence continues at coordinate 64,331 of JALJCO010007663.1, read as the reverse complement.
CTGGACCCGCATCAGACCTGGACCCGCATCAGACCTGGACCAACATCAGACCTGGACCCACATCAGACCTGGACCCGCATCAGACCTGGACCCGCATCAGACCTGGACCCACATCAGACCTGGACCCGCATCAGACCTGGACCCACATCAGACCTGGACCCGCATCAGACCTGGACCAACATCAGACCTGGACCCACATTAGACCTGGACCAACATCAGACCTGGACCCACATTAGACCTGGACCCGCATTACACCTGGACCCGCATCAGACCTGGACCCGCATCAGACCTGGACCCGCATAGACCTGGACCCGCATCAGACCTGGACCCGCATCAGACCTGACCCCATCAGACCTGGACCCGCATTAGACCTGGACCCGCATTAGACCTGGACCCGCATTAGACCTGGACCCGCATCAGACCTGGACCCGCAAACCTGACCCCATCAACCTGACCCCATTAGACCTGGACCCGCACAGACCTGACCCCAAACCGACCCCAACCCCAACAGACCTGGACCCGCATCAGACCTGACCCGCATCAACCTGACCCGCATCAGACCTGACCCGCATAGACCTGCCCCCACCACCCACATCAGACCTGACCCGCATCAGACCTGGACCCGCATTAGACCTGGACCCGCATTACACCTGGACCCGCATCAGACCTGGACCCACATCAGACCTGGACCAACATCAGACCTGGACCCGCATCAGACCTGGACCAACATCAGACCTGGACCCGCATCAGACCTGGACCCGCATCAGACCTGGACCAACATCAGACCTGGACCCGCATTAGACCTGGACCAACATCAGACCTGGACCCGCATCAGACCTGGACCCGCATCAGACCTGGACCCGCATTAGACCTGGACCCGCATTAGACCTGGACCCGCATCAGACCTGGACCCACATTAGACCTGGACCCGCATCAGACCTGGACCCGCATTAGACCTGGACCCGCATTAGACCTGGACCCGCATTAGACCTGGACCCGCATCAGACCTGGACCCGCATCAGACCTGGACCAACATCAGACCTGGACCCACATCAGACCTGGACCCACATCAGACGTGGACCCGCATCAGACCTGGACCCGCATTAGACCTGGACCCGCATTACACCTGGACCCGCATCAGACCTGGACCCACATCAGACCTGGACCCGCATCAGACCTGGACCAGCATCAGACCTGGACCCGCATCAGACCTGGACCCACATCAGACCTGGACCCGCATCAGACCTGGACCCGCATTAGACCTGGACCAACATCAGACCTGGACCCGCATCAGACCTGGACCCGCATCAGACCTGGACCCGCATTAGACCTGGACCCGCATTAGACCTGGACCCGCATCAGACCTGGACCCGCATTAGACCTGGACCCGCATCAGACCTGGACCCGCATCAGACCTGGACCAGCATCAGACCTGGACCCGCATTAGACCTGGACCCGCATCAGACCTGGACCCGCATCAGACCTGGACCCGCATTAGACCTGGACCCGCATCAGACCTGGACCCGCATCAGACCTGGACCCGCATTAGACCTGGACCCGCATTAGACCTGGACCCGCATCAGACCTGGACCCGCATCAGACCTGGACCCACATCAGACCTGGACCCACATCAGACCTGGACCCACATCAGACCTGGACCCGCATCAGACCTGGACCCGCATTAGACCTGGACCCGCATCAGACCTGGACCAGCTTCAGACCTGGACCCGCATTAGACCTGGACCCGCATCAGACCTGGAAACGGTTCTGGGACCTGAACCAGGTCATAGCGGACCCACATCAGACCTGGACCCGCATCAGACCTGGACCCGCATCAGACCTGGACCAGCTTCAGACCTGGACCCACATTAGACCTGGACCCGCATCAGACCTGGACCCACACCCCCCTCCCTGCCCGCATTAGACCTGGACCCGCATCAGACCTGGACCAGCTTCAGACCTGGACCCACATTAGACCTGGACCAGCATCAGACCTGGACCACATCAGACCTGGACCCGCATCAGACCTGGACCCACATTAGACCTGGACCCGCATTAGACCTGGACCCGCATCAGACCTGGACCAGCGATTCAGACCTGGAAACGGTTCTGGGACCAGAACCTCATACGGACCCGCATCAGACCTGGAAACGGTTCTGGGACCTGAACCATGGTCATAGCGGATCCGCATCAGACCTGGACCCACATCAGACCTGGAACGCAGGGACCTGAACATGGTCAAGCGGATCCGCATCAGACCTGGAAACGGTTCTGGGACCTGAACATGGTCATAGCGGACCCGCATCAGACCTGGACCCACATCAGACCTGGAAACGGTTCTGGGACCTGAACATGGTCATAGCGGATCTGCATCAGACCTGGACCCACATCAGACCTGGAAACGGTTCTGGGACCTGAACCAGGTCATAGCGGACCCGCATCAGACCTGGAAACGGTTCTGGGACCTGAACCCGTCCCGGACCGCAGTTCTTGCCCTGACTCTCTGCGGCTAGCAGGCTAGCGAGCTAACGTCACATTACCTCAACCAATCAGAAAGTTCCTCGCGCAGCTCCGCAGCGGGTCGGAACCTCCTCACCGAGCCGAGGTTCGGGTTCAGGTAGCAGACGGGTTCGAGCAGCTTCCCCGCTTCTTCTTCTTCTTCTTCTTCTGCTTCTTCTTCTTCTTCTTCCCTGGTTTATGCTGCTGCTGTCGCTGCACGATCCGTGACGTCAGCTCATCTGCACATGCGCGGAGAAGACCACTTCCAGGTCACCGTGGAAGCTTTTTAAAAAAAAATTATTTATACACAGAAAAACGAGGCGTGCTGTAATGAGTCTAAAGCTCTGTGACGTCATACAGACGTCAGAACATGTTTCATAAATGACGTCAGCTCCAAGCTAAGAAGGCCTGACGGTGAAAGGCAGACAACTTCATAGATCAGGAGAAACTCAAGACCGCCTAATTTAGAGAGAAAGTGCAGTGGAATGACATTCCAGATTGAAGTGGGATTCTTAATCATTTGTTTCAACCAATTAATTTTAAAAGTATTATTTAGAGTGTCAAAATCTAAAAAATTTAGACCACCTTTATCATAAGAATTCATCAGGACTGTTTTACGTAAGTGGTGTGTCTTATTCTTCCATACAACATTTAGGAGGATCTTGTCAATTTCATTCAGATGTTTCTTATCAAGATGAAGGGCTGCATAAGTCAACGTTGAAATACCTTCAGCTTTAGTAATTAGTATCCTGCCCCTTAAAGACAGATCTCTCAAAAGCCATTGATTAAGTTTTCTTTGTATTTTCTTAATAATAGGTTGAAAATTTAAGGAAATCCTTTCTTTTTCATCTTTAGTGATGACTATTCCTAAATATGTGAGACTAGTTTTTACTGGAATATTACAAATATAAGATCTGGAACAATCTTTAATAGCCAGAAGTTCACATTTCTTCAAATTTAAAGAAAGACCCGAGGCCTTGGAGAAACAACTAACTACATCAACAGCTATGGGGATTTGCCATTCATCCTGTAAGAATAACGTTGTGTCGTCTGCTAATTGAGTTAAAACCAGCTCTCTACCAAACAGGGAGATACCCTTTATATTACTTATTTTAATGTGGCTTGACAAGAGCTGAGCAGCTAATAAAAAGAGATAGGGAGAGGCAGGACAGCCTTGTCTTATCCCCCTATTAATAGAAAATCTTGGAGAGGTTCCCTTTGAGAGTTTGATACAACTGCTACCAAATTTATATAATGATTTTATTGCATTTGAGAAATATTTGCCAAAACCAAATTTGTTTAAGGTTTGAAAAATGAACTGATGCTCCACAGTGTCAAACGCTTTTTCAAAATCTAAAAATAGTATGAAACCATCATTATCAATCTGATCTGAATAATCTAAAATATCTAATACCAACCTAATATTATTTGCTATGTGTCTGTTATTCATGAAGCCAGATTGGGTTTCATCTATTATTGAATCCAAAACTTTTTTGAGACGCTTGGCAAATATTGAAGCAAAGATTTTGTAATCTGTGTTAAGTAAGGTTATTGGCCTCCAATTATCAATCAAAAGAAAATCTTTGTTTGGTTTGGGAATAAGAATAGTTATTCCTTGAGTCATCGTGCAGGGAAGCTGAACCTTTTCAATACTTTCCGCAAATACTTGAAGCAATATGGGAGCCAGCTCATTGCTAAACATCTTCTAGAATTCAGAGGGTAGGCCATCAGAGCCTGGTGATTTGTTGTTTTTTACATGATTTATTGCCTCAATTACTTCCTTTAACAAAATTGGGTTATCACAGAGCTCTTTATCATTTTGTCCTATGGCCTTAACAGAAAGTGAGTCCAAGAATATGTTGCTCGACACTTGACAAAACTTAGAGGTATACAGATTTTTATAATAACTACTGCAGAATTTAGAGATAGATTTATCGTCTGAAGTAACTATCCCATTAATAGTTAATTTTGTTATGTTGTTTGTCTTGTTACGTTGTTTCTCCAAGTTGAAGAAGTAGTGGGAGTTTTGTTCCCCTTCTTCAAGCCATTTAGCTCTAGATCGAACAAAAGCTCCTCTGGCTTTCTGACTGTAAAGTTCATCAAGTTTATTTTGAAGGACAGCCAGTTCTATTTTCTCATCATCAAGCAATAAGCTGGGGTTCTTATTAGATAAATCAATAATTCTTGACACCAACTTCTTTTCTTCTTCATTATTCAACTTCATTTTAGAACTTCCTATTTTCCTTAAAAGTTTACTAACCTCAAATTTCAAAAGTTCCCAGTTTCTAGCAAATTGTTTTTCTTCTATAGCCTTTGATGAAAAATTAGAAATTATTTCCTTTAGTGCAACTCTTACATCATCATGTTTTAGTAAGGAGGTATTCATTTTCCAGTATGAGCAAATGGTAGGTTTTAATGAAGGAGTTAAACATATAGTAATGGATATTGTCTTATGATCAGTCAATGGAGAGGCCCCAATATTCACACTAACATTCTCTTTATCAAAATTCTCTGAGATAAGCCAGAAATCCAGCCGAGATTGTCTTAGCTTGGAGCCTCATCTACAAACATAATTTCAGTCCCCATAAATATTCCATCTGGAATAACAGGGATATTCTATTTAAACACAAAAGCATTTTTCTGGAATATTGGTTTAACAATGGAATTATTTTTGCTGATCAATTGTTTAATGAAGATGGCCACCTCCTCACATGATGAATTTCTGTGTAGATTTAATATCCCTGTTACACCAGGAGACTTTGCTAAAGTGATGGATGCCATCCCTTCTGGAGTTCGCATGTTGTTTAATCCGCAATCACACGCTGTTTGTTCAAAAACATCTTTTTTGTCTCCATTGGATACTGTTGTTGGCAAAATGTGTTTCTCAACTCCTCCCACAAACAATAATAGAATAATAAGATCTTTATTCCAAAACAATCTTAGATCCTTCCCACATGTTATCCCTTATTGGAATAAATTTGTGGCTGATTTGCCTTGGAAAAAGATATGGCTTTTACCAAACCAGTTTTTTATTATTAATAAAATCAAAGAGATTTCTTTTCAAATTATTCAGAAGTATTACCCTGTTAAAACTTACATAAAATCTAGATTTAAAAAAGACATTGAAGTAAACTGCTGTTTTTGTAACAATTATCCAGAAACTGTCGTTCATTTGTTTTGGAATTGCGCATATGTTGAACATTTTTGGTTTAATATCTGTATGTTCATTTGTTTTAACATTGAAGTAAACTTCAAATTATACTGGAGGAATGTATTGTTTGGGCTCATAGAGAAAGACAATATTTTAGACCATTCAAAAACATATATTATTAATCTTATCATCTTCATGGCAAAATTTCATATTCATAAAAGCAAATTTACTGGGAGAAAACCTTTATTTATTGTGTTTCAAAGTGAGCTCAGGCAATACATTTGTTCCATTAAATACTCTCAAAATAAAAAAGCATCTAAAACTGTAACAGCTTGGAACCATTTTAAGCTGTAATTTCTTTTGTAAAGTTATTCCTGTCACATTTGTTCAGTCCCCCTAGTCTAGTTTTGTCTTGCGTTTTATTTATTTATTTATTTATTTTTTGTTTTTGTTTGTTATTGATTACTTTTTCCCTACCTCTCTTATTGTCTCCATGATTTTATTTGTTTGCAATGTATTTTATGAGCAAGATCTGTAGAATTTAATCTATGCATAATTGTATTTAACTGATGATGAAATTTTGCATTTCTTCAATAAATATATAAAAAAAAAAATAAAATAAAAATAAATGACGTCAGCTGCCAATCAGCAGGAACAGGATTAGATCATGTGGAAATGGGGACATTGATAAGAAGGAGCGGGGGGGGGGGGGGCGGCAGCATGAAGCTGTTCATGACCACGTCACTGTCATGCTGTTGGTAGTAACACAAACAGCATCATTTGTGTTAGGAGGTAGGGGGGGGGGGGGGGAGGGTTAAAGTGGGTATACATGAGTTCCTGTTTGTGACGGATGAAGCTTCATCTGCACTTTTTTAGTTTTAGTCACATGTGGGAACAAACTACATCAGCTAGTTTTAGTCACATGTGGGAACAAACTACATCAGCTAGTTTTAGTCACATGTGGGAACAAACTACATCAGCTAGTTTTAGTCACATGTGGGGAAAAACTACAACAGCTAGTTTTAGTCACATGTGGGAACAAACTACATCAGCTAGTTTTAGTCACATGTGGGGAAAAACTACAACAGCTAGTTATAGTCACATGTGGGAACAAACTACATCAGCTAGTTTTAGTCACATGTGGGAACAAACTACATCAGCTAGTTTTAGTCACATGTGGGAACAAACTACATCAGCTAGTTTTAGTTACATGTGGGAACAAACTACATCAGCTAGTTTTAGTTACATGTGGGAACAAACTACATCAGCTAGTTTTAGTCACATGTGGGAACAAACTACATCAGCTAGTTTTAGTCACATGTGGGAACAAACTACATCAGCTAGTTTTAGTCACATGTGGGAACAAACTACATCAGCTAGTTTTAATCACATGTGGGAACAAACTACAACAGCTAGTTTTAGTCACATGTGGGAACAAACCACATCAGCTAGTTTTAGTCACATGTGGGAACAAACTACATCAGCTAGTTTTAGTCACATGTGGGAACAAACTACATCAGCTAGTTTTAGTCACATGTGGGAACAAACTACATCAGCTAGTTTTAGTCACATGTGGGAACAAACTACATCAGCTAGTTTTAGTCACATGTGGGAACAAACTACATCAGCAAGTTTTAGTCACATGTGGGAACAAACTACAACAGCTAGTTTTAGTCACATGTGGGAACAAACCACATCAGCTAGTTTTAGTCACATGTGGGAACAAACTACAACAGCTAGTTTTAGTCACATGTGGGAACAAACTACATCAGCTAGTTTTAGTCACATGTGGGAACAAACTACAACAGCTAGTTTTAGTCACATGTGGGAACAAACTACAACAGCTAGTTTTAGTCACATGTGGGAACAAACCACATCAGCTAGTTTTAGTCACATGTGGGAACAAACTACAACAGCTAGTTTTAGTCACATGTGGGAACAAACTACATCAGCTAGTTTTAGTCACATGTGGGAACAAACTACATCAGCTAGTTTTAGTTACATGTGGGAACAAACTACATCAGCTAGTTTTAATCACATGTGGGAACAAACTACAACAGCTAGTTTTAGTCACATGTGGGAACAAACTACAACAGCTAGTTTTAGTCACATGTGGGAACAAACCACATCAGCTAGTTTTAGTCACATGTGGGGAAAAACTACATCAGCAAGTTTTAGTCACATGTGGTAACAAACTACAACAGCTAGTTTTAGTCACATTTGGGGAAAAACTACATCAGCTAGTTATAGTCACGTGGGGAAAAACTACATCAGCTAGTTATAGTCACATGTGGGAACAAACTACATCAGCTAGTTTTAGTTACATGTGGGAACAAACTACATCAGCTAGTTTTAGTTACTGATGGGAACAAACTACATCAGCTAGTTTTAGTCACATGTGGGACCAAACTACATCAGCTAGTTTTAGTCACATGTGGGAACAAACCACATCAGCTAGTTATAGTCACATGTGGGAACAAACTACATCAGCTAGTTTTAGTCACATGTGGGAACAAACTACATCAGCTAGTTTTAGTCACATGTGGGGAACAACTACATCAGCTAGTTTTAGTCACATGTGGGAACAAACTACATCAGCTAGTTTTAGTCACATGTGGGAACAAACTACATCAGCTAGTTTTAGTCACATGTGGGAACAAACTACATCAGCTAGTTTTAGTCACATGTGGGGAACAACTACATCAGCTAGTTTTAGTCACATGTGGGAACAAACTACAACAGCTAGTTTTAGTCACATGTGGGAACAAACTACATCAGCTAGTTTTAGTCACATGTGGGAACAAACTACATCAGCTAGTTTTAGTCACATGTGGGAACAAACTACATCAGCTAGTTTTAGTCACATGTGGGGAACAACTACATCAGCTAGTTTTAGTCACATGTGGGAACAAACCACATCAGCTAGTTTTAGTCACATGTGGGAACAAACCACATCAGCTAGTTATAGTCACATGTGGGAACAAACTACAACAGCTAGTTTTAGTCACATGTGGGAACAAACTACAACAGCTAGTTTTAGTCACATGTGGGAACAAACCACATCAGCTAGTTATAGTCACATGTGGGAACAAACTACAACAGCTAGTTTTAGTCACATGTGGGAACAAACTACATCAGCTAGTTTTAGTCACATGTGGGAACAAACTACATCAGCTAGTTTTAGTCACATGTGGGAACAAACCACATCAGCTAGTTTTAGTCACATGTGGGAACAAACTACATCAGCTAGTTTTAGTCACATGTGGGAACAAACTACATCAGCTAGTTTTAGTTACATGTGGGAACAAACTACAACAGCTAGTTTTAGTCACATGTGGGAACAAACTACATCAGCTAGTTTTAGTCACATGTGGGAACAAACTACATCAGCTAGTTTTAGTCACATGTGGGGAACAAACTACATCAGCTAGTTTTAGTCACATGTGGGGAACAAACTACATCAGCTAGTTTTAGTCACATGTGGGAACAAACTACATCAGCTAGTTTTAGTCACATGTGGGGAACAACTACATCAGCTAGTTTTAGTCACATGTGGGAACAAACTACATCAGCTAGTTTTAGTCACATGTGGGAACAAACTACATCAGCTAGTTTTAGTCACATGTGGGAACAAACTACATCAGCTAGTTTTAGTCACATGTGGGAACAAACTACATCAGCTAGTTTTAGTCACATGTGGGAACAAACTACATCAGCTAGTTTTAGTCACATGTGGGAACAAACTACATCAGCTAGTTTTAGTCACATGTGGGGAACAACTACATCAGCTAGTTTTAGTCACATGTGGGAACAAACTACATCAGCTAGTTTTAGTTACATGTGGGGAACAACTACATCAGCTAGTTTTAGTCACATGTGGGAACAAACTACATCAGCTAGTTTTAGTCACATGTGGGAACAAACCACATCAGCTAGTTTTAGTCACATGTGGGAAAAACTACATCAGCTAGTTTTAGTCACATGTGGGAACAAACCACATCAGCTAGTTTTAGTCACATGTGGGAACAAACCACATCAGCTAGTTATAGTCACATGTGGGAACAAACTACAACAGCTAGTTTTAGTCACATGTGGGAACAAACTACAACAGCTAGTTTTAGCCACATGTGGGAACAAACCACATCAGCTAGTTTTAGTCACATGTGGGAACAAACTACATCAGCTAGTTTTAGTCACATGTGGGAACAAACCACATCAGCTAGTTTTAGTCACATGTGGGAACAAACTACAACAGCTAGTTTTAGTCACATGTGGGAACAAACCACATCAGCTAGTTTTAGTCACATGTGGGAACAAACTACATCAGCTAGTTTTAGTCACATGTGGGAACAAACCACATCAGCTAGTTTTAGTCACATGTGGGGAAAAAACTACAACAGCTAGTTTTAGTCACATGTGGGAACAAACTACATCAGCTAGTTTTAGTCACATGTGGGAACAAACTACATCAGCTAGTTTTAGTCACATGTGGGAACAAACTACATCAGCTAGTTTTAGTCACATGTGGGGAAAAACTACATCAGCTAGTTTTAATCACATGTGGGAACAAACTACAACAGCTAGTTTTAGTCACATGTGGGAACAAACTACATCAGCTAGTTTTAGTGACATGTGGGAACAAACTACATCAGCTAGTTTTAGTGACATGTGGGGACAAACTACATCAGCTAGTTTTAGTTACATGTGGGAACAAACTACATCAGCTAGTTTTAGTCACATGTGGGAACAAACTATATCAGCTAGTTTTAGTCACATGTGGGAACAAACTACATCAGCTAGTTTTAGTCACATGTGGGAACAAACTACATCAGCTAGTTTTAGTTACATGTGGGAACAAACTACATCAGCAAGTTTTAGTCACATGTGGGAACAAACTACATCAGCTAGTTTTAGTCACATGTGGGAACAAACTACATCAGCTAGTTTTAGTTACATGTGGGAACAAACTACATCAGCTAGTTTTAGTCACATGTGGGAACAAACTACATCAGCTAGTTTTAGTTACATGTGGGAATAAACTACAACAGCTAGTTTTAGTTACATGTGGGAACAAACTACATCAGCAAGTTTTAGTCACATGTGGGAACAAACTACATCAGCTAGTTATAGTGACATGTGGGAACAAACTACATCAGCTACTTTTAGCCACATGTGGGGACAAACTACATCAGCTAGTTTTAGTTACATGTGGGAACAAACTACATCAGCTAGTTTTAGTTACATGTGGGAACAAACTACATCAGCAAGTTTTAGTCACATGTGGGAACAAACTACATCAGCTAGTTTTAGTCACATGTGGGAACAAACTACATCAGCTAGTTTTAGTCACATGTGGGGAACAACTACATCAGCTAGTTTTAGTCACATGTGGGAACAAACTACATCAGCTAGTTTTAGTTACATGTGGGGAACAACTACATCAGCTAGTTTTAGTCACATGTGGGAACAAACTACATCAGCTAGTTTTAGTCACATGTGGGAACAAACTACATCAGCTAGTTTTAGTTACATGTGGGAACAAACTACAACAGCTAGTTTTAGTCACATGTGGGGAACAACTACATCAGCTAGTTTTAGTCACATGTGGGAACAAACCACATCAGCTAGTTTTAGTCACATGTGAGAACAAACTACATCAGCTAGTTTTAGTCACATTTGGGATAAAACTACATCAGCTAGTTTTAGTCACATGTGGGAACAAACTACATCAGCTAGTTTTAGTCACATGTGAGAACAAACTACATCAGCTAGTTTTAGTCACATGTGGGGAAAAACTACATCAGCTAGTTTTAATCACATGTGGGAACAAACTACAACAGCTAGTTTTAGTCACATGTGGGAACAAACTACATCAGCTAGTTTTAGTGACATGTGGGAACAAACTACATCAGCTAGTTTTAGTTACATGTGGGAACAAACTACATCAGCTAGTTTTAGTTACATGTGGGAACAAACTACATCAGCAAGTTTTAGTCACATGTGGGAACAAACTACATCAGCTAGTTTTAGTCACATGTGGGGAAAAACTACATCAGCTAGTTTTAGTTACATGTGGGGAACAAACTATAACAGCTAGTTTTAGTCACATGTGGGAACAAACTACATCAGCTAGCTTTAGTCACATGTGGGAACAAACTACATCAGCTAGTTTTAGTCACATGTGGGAACAAACTACAACAGCTAGTTTTAGTCACATGTGGGAACAAACTACATCAGCTAGTTTTAGTCACATGTGGGGAAAAACTACATCAGCTAGTTTTAGTTACATGTGGGGAACAAACTACAACAGCTAGTTTTAGTCACATGTGGGAACAAACTACAACAGCTAGTTTTAGTCACATGTGGGAACAAACTACATCAGCTAGTTTTAGTCACATGTGGGAACAAACTACAACAGCTAGTTTTAGTCACATGTGGGAACAAACTACATCAGCTAGTTTTAGTCACATGTGGGGAAAAACTACATCAGCTAGTTTTAGCTACATGTGGGAACAATTTACATCAGCTAGTTTTAGTCATATGTGGGAAAAAACTACATCAGCTAGTTTTAGTTACAGTTGGGAACAAACTACATCAGCTAGTTTTAGTCACATGTGGGAACAAACTACATCAGCTAGTTTTAGTCACATGTGGGAACAAACCTCATCAGCTAGTTTTAGCTACATGTGGGAACAAACTACATCAGCTAGTTTTAGTCATATGTGGGAAAAAACTACATCAGCTAGTTTTAGTTACAGTTGGGAACAAACTACATCAGCTAGTTTTAGTCACATGTGGGAACAAACTATATCAGCTAGTTTTAGTTACATGTGGGAACAAACTACAACAGCTAGTTTTAGTCACATGTGGGAACAAACTACAACAGCTAGTTTTAGTCACATGTGGGAACAAACTACATCAGCTAGTTTTAGTTTTAGTCACATGTGGGAACAAACTACATCAGCTAGTTTTAGTCACATGTGGGAACAAACTACAACAGCTAGTTTTAGTCACATGTGGGAACAAACTACATCAGCTAGTTTTAGTTTTAGTCACATGTGGGAACAAACTACATCAGCTAGTTTTAGTTTCAGTCACATGTGGGAACAAACTACATCAGCCAGTTTCAGTCACATGTGGGAACAAACTTCATCAGCCAGTTTTAGTCACATGTGGGAAACTACATCAGCTAGTTTTAGATTCAGTCACATGTGGGAACAAACTACATCAGCCAGTTTTAGTCACATGTGGGAAACTACATCAGCTAGTTTTAGATTCAGTCACATGTGGGAACAAACTACATCAGCCAGTTTTAAAAGAAGCCCTTTGGGAGACGAAAGCAAACAGTATTTCCGTTTAGCCGGAAACATCTTAAGCATGTTAGTTTCAGGGCAGCATTTGGATGTTTAACTTGAAAAGCTTGCATTCCTCCTTCTTCATCATCTTTAACTCTCAGATTCTTTGATGTGGTGAACGCGGTTTTTCCAAACCAAGTTAATGTTTACGTGTTTCATGCTTTTTCTGTCTTTATCGGGTACAGCCATTGAATACACGGATGTATGCATCTTGGTAGGATTCCATTTTCGTCGGGTTCGTTCTTCCGTACACGATCAAGTCTCTGCAGCCACGTTCAGTTTGGACTTACATTCAGACATTGTTTCACTTATATTTAATGTTGCGTTGTTTTTTGCATCTTTGGTTATTTGGATACTATGTTATTGAGGATTTAACGGTTGTATCAGGCGTTTGTAAGGGTGCAGTCACGTATGGCCATGAGCTCAGATATTCTCGGCATCTGTTCCAGGTGTTTTTACAAAGATGCTGGCATCATCGGCTTATTATTGTTTGTTCATCAAACACATTTAGCTTGACCATATCAGAGTTCTTTACAGAGATAGCCGACATTTCTGCAGCCTTGTTCCACCCCCCGATGGAGAAGCGAGGACTGGTTCCCTGGGGAAGGACAGCTGAGCTTGATGTATCTTCATACAAAGATTCAATTGTGTCACAGAATTTAGGTCCAAATCCAAACATTTGTAGGAATTTCAACACAAATGTTCCAGCAAATGGAAGCTTTGCAGACGTCAAGGAGCAAAATCAGACCTTCGTCCTCTATGAGGCGACTGTGTTCACGTAGATCCTGCACCAGTCCTACGTTGTTATGCATGGATCTGTTTTTCATAAATGATTATTTGGTTTAGTCCTTTTGTAATCTGTTGGTATGGATGTACTGTAGGTTAATAACTAGTAATCACTGTTCAGTCAGGAAACTGGGTGCTAGTTGTCTAATATTTGATTGTTTCCTGGCTTTGGGACGGGTGTGATAATGCTGTTTCATGGTAGTCGGTAATGACAGATTACATGTGGTTTCCTTGCAGACTTGGAGGAGAAACTCCTTCAGTAAAGTGTCGGTAAAACTGGCTGTGGAACATCGGATCCTGGAGGTTTATCTGATTCCAGCTGCTGTCTGATTCCTCTACGGAAACTCTGCATCACATCCTTCCTTGAAGCTGGTACTAATTGGGGGATAAATTGTTGAACTTTTCGGAGGAAGAGATTGCAGTTAGTGGAGGAAAAGGATGCAGGTTTTGGTAGATTTCGTTTGCTAACTGGGGGCGGTGCAGCCCTCACCGCTAGGTGTGCGGGTGTGGATGGAGGGTTTTCTTCTCCCCTTCCTCAGTCCATGTGGCTCCTGATTGGACGTATGCTCCTTTGGCTTTTCTGTCATCAATCATGTCACGTTTAGGCTGGAATGAGGAGAGTTTGATGGTGTGTTCCTCATCTAATCCATTCATTTTCCTAATGCCTTTATGTAATGAATTGAGTACTGATGAATTTTATATTTTAGGAATTCTCATTTCTGATTTTATGAGGATACACTCTCATCTTGTAAAATTTCTTGGGTTAAATTTTTAATGCCATTGCAGTATTCCTCATATCTTAATAAGTTTGCATTAAATTTGCAGTGTCCCTGGTCTGTCAGAGGCGTGGGTGTTCTATCACAATCTCAGATGTGATGGAGGACTGTACTGGTCACGAGCCAATAATCTATTCTGGACGTGACTGAGGTGTCTGATTTAAACCAGAAAAACGGTTAATGAGTTGGGTTTTTCTGTCTCCGTGGCTCATGAAGATTGAAAGTGTTACAGAAATGGACCATGAGCACGTTAGGTTGAGAACTTGTAAATGTGCTGGGGGGTCTGTCTGCCCACTCATGTAGGACCAGGTTCCAGCCACCGCCTGTTATTACATTTTCTGTCTCCAAATTCTAGTATGGTTGCTTCAACTTCTGACAGCAGACTTGTCCTTTGTGTTTTTCCAGTAACCATAAACATTTCCAAGAATAAGTGAGGAGCTTTGAAACTGCAGCACACAGATAATCCAGAGACCATCTTCCCCACATCTGATCGCTGCTAATTCTCCTTTGCAGTTATCAAACAGAATGGCTACCCCTGCAGATCTAGTTGTGCCATGTGCAAATATGATCTCATCTGGTGGTGGACCAGAACTCCTCATCTGAGCTATTTGAATGGGTTTCTTGGAGGAGTATATATTGTGGATTTTATTTTTACAGTAAAGGAATATAGCTTTTCTTTTCAGGCTGTCACGTACACCGTATTAAGTGGCAAGAGTCTCAGGTTGTGCTTTAAAGACATTAAAAGAAGATTAACAGATATTTAAACTCAGAAAAGTAGAAACAAACAAAAATTAGATAATAAATGAAACGCAGGATTAAGCAAAGAGAATGTTTTTCCTTTACTAAGAACTTCAGGAGGAAAACTAAGGCAGGTCCTGAAGTTGCATCTTTACAACTGTCCCCGAGGTAAGTCATGACATTAACACTTCTTATAGATTATTAATGTTAACAGGATACTCAGTTTGTCTCCTTAATTTGCATTTTAACCAATGTGATTTAAGGAGACGGTCGAACATAAAGCTGAAGGAATGCAGTATCATTTACCTTCTGTAGAGAACATCAGATATCAGATAGTAATCCTGATCTGCTGAACTGTTATGATGAGCATTTAACTTTGTTCATGTTTATGCTTTTATCCATCGATAATGGCGATGTGGCCCTCATGGCCCGCCAATGTCAGTTAATGGCCTGTAAATATTATCCAAAAAAATGAAAAGTTGCCATTTTCTTTCATGGCTGTCATCACAGACTTCTGGTCTAACCATCAAAAGCAAAAAATCTATGAGTTTCAAATTTTTAACGCTTTAAGTTCCAGTTTTACACACAATGTTCCCACTGCCTAAAACTGAAAGTGGGTTAAAATAAGTAAAAACTAGCCTGTAGGTGTGTAGAATATTATCCTCCATGTTTTCATGCAAAATGACTTATACATCAGATGAAGATTGTAGAGTTCATTCTGAGGGTGAGGTAGAACCAGGACCCCCCCTCTCCTGTGTTTTTGTGGCAGCTGTAGAAACACATCAGAGGTGGTTCACTGGGCTATTTAGCATTTATTACCTAGTGTAGCAAATCATTTAGGCAGTTTATGACCTGTAGACCCTGAGAACATCTTGCAGGAGGAAAGGTTTGTTTATATTTGGCTTCTCATGTGAAACCGGACACAGGAGACACGCGCAAAGTATTAGGGGTTTTGTTGTTTGTTGTCCTCCCCCTTCTTTTTCTGTATTTTTCCACTCTTTTAAGCTCTCAGGAATAAAGGAGCCAAAAGGAGCCAGAGGATGCCAGGATATGTGTGTCCAGCTGTTCTGTAGCAGGGGGAGGAGCTCCAAGATTCAACCGACATTAAAACTATAAAAGGGTTAAGGGACCGTTAGATGGTGTCAGATGTTCCAAACTGGCTCCAGCACTCTGTTGGTGACAGGGCAAGAATTCTGAACCCAGAGCTCTGTAATGTATTGCCTCTGATTCTGTAATAAATTGTTAACTTTTATTCCGCATTGTTTGGTTTTCATTTCTGATGCAAAAGGTCCCGCTGGAAAATGGGTAAAGAAGGTTACAGGAGGTTAAATGTTTAGAAGGTATCTTAAACACCCATTTTTCTTACAAATTGGTGGAGGATGCGGGCATCAGAGTGAAAACCACATGGTGAGTAGTACAATTTGGATTGTTTTTATTGTAAATTTTAACCTGTTTCTCTTTGAAGGAATGATTTAATGGTCCAATTGGGACAACATTGGAGGCATGCAGACTTCTCTGACAACAACTGACGTGGCCACATAAAGTCGGTAAGCAGGAACCCTTGATAAATTCTGCATATTCGGCCTTTTATCCAAGTTGATTGTTGTCATTGAAAAACACATGTCTGTAGTTTACACAGATTAGGAGTAATAGCCTGACAGCTCAGTTTAAGTCTGACTGTCATAAAACAGAAGGTCAGTTAGACTGACCTTGACTTTTGGTTGAAGTCCATTTGTCATAATTATCGGTTGAAGTCCGATTTAGACACGGTTGAAGTCCGTTGGTCTTGGGTAAACGTCAGTTAGATTCTGACCTTGGTTTTTGGTTAAAGTCCATTTGGTATAAGGTATAAGGTTGTTATTTTCAGTTAAAGTCTGATTTAGATAGGTTTGAGGTTTTTCCAGCTGGATTTGGGCGTGGGTTGAAGTCCCACTTTAAAGAAGAAAATTATTTGGGCTATGAATGTGTGGGCTGGGTCATTCTCCATATGAGGTGTTAAATTGGCAACTGGTTGCTAATCTCTGGAGAGTTGTGTGGGATTTTCTGGGTTGGACCTTTTTTTTTCTTCTCTTTCTTTTTTTGTGGTGTCTCTTTTTTGGGTTGAATTAAAACTGTGTAAAAACCGGGTTAGGACCCCCAGTGGTGAGGCGCAGTTCTTAATCGAAGAACTGTAGAAGCTTCCACACCAGGTTTTCTGCACAGGGCATTGCGTCCATTCAACCTGAAATCAGCACGTGTTGTTTTCAAATAACTGAATCATGAGTAATCCAACAAATTTTGGGGAATTGTGGGAGGAAATTATTAAACAAATGACTGATTTGAAAAGGAGAGCTGCAGATTTAACCAAAAATATTGATGAGTTGCAAAACACAGTTTTGGAAACAGAACTGATTTTTGCTCAGAATGCAACAGAGATTTTGCAAGAACAAAGAGATTTGACACAACACACGCAGCAATCCAGGGGACAGAAAGTTTTTATGAGCCAGGGTCATAAAAACTTGAGTGGAGAAGTGACTAGGGCCCCCACTGTTGATAGGGCATGTGACTCCCCTCGTGGGATGAGGAGTGACTGTTCAGAAAGTATGGTGTCACAATCATGGAGTGATGAAACTGGGGAAGAATTGGCACAGAGTGTTGGATGAGGGTAAGTGGAGTAATGTTTCAGGTGACCAGGCATTACAGTTTGAGCCTAAATCACATGAGACTCCAGAAGATTTCATTGTCAGGGCCAAGCAGCTGTGGGAGGACCAAACTGGCCTTAATTTTGAAAATCAAGGAGAAGCTAATTTTCTTTTCTGGTCAGCTGTTCAGGCTGGACTTTCAGAGCCTGTTAAGGAGGCATTAAAGAAGAATCAGAATCTGTTAAAAAAGAGGCTGAGAGTAAGTTAAATGCAACTAGAAATAAATCTCAGAAACAGACTGTGGAAGATAGCTCATCTGCTCAGACCATGATGGTTCAAATTGTTCCTGCTGATTTACTACCTATTTCTGGGCATGCACCTGGGTCACGACCGCTTCAGTCACCCATTCTCTACCAGCATCTTTTATCTTAATGTTCATATTAGCAGCCTCAGTAAGGGGGAGTTTTCAGGGGAAGGAGCAGAGGGTGAGGGGGTGTAGGCCACCATTACAGCAATACCTGCCTGTTATCAATGTGGGCAAATCGGACACTGATGCAGAGACTGTCCATACCTCCAGCAAAGCTTCACCTCCTCAGATCAGAGGTGGCACCAGTGCTCCAGGTGTCATATTCATCAGCTGCTCTCCAGATGTTGCAGCAGTCTCCTCACAAGACCATTGAGGTCAATTTTTGGGACTCAGAGTTTGCTCAAATATGTACTCGCCGCAGTGCCCAGTGAATCTTCTTGGCAGAGATGTGCTCACAAAGACTGAAGCTGAAGTGCTGTGTTGCACAAAAGGACTGAAAGTGTGTTTCCCAAATGGACTGATATTAGAGTGTAACTCTAATTTTTCGCAATGCTCTCCACAAATGTTATTGTCTCCTGAGAACACTTCATCTGCACCTACTTTATCGGCAGAGATTTTTTGGGAACTTTTTCAGCCTGAAACGACACAAAAGAGGCGGAAGTTATACGCAATTTTTGCTGTGAAAACTGGCTGTTTTCTCTTGAGCTGTTTGCTCCTCCTGAACCTCTCCATGTAACTTTAAATTATACAAGTATGCCAAATTTAGTATAATGCTGAGGACTTTTCTGATAAATTAGAGGGCATTTCATAGCATATTGATTCACTGTATGCTGGTGGAGAAGGAAGGTGTGATAGTTGTGATTAAGCTGCTCTCAGAACAACAAGAATGGTATGAGCTGGCAGATTATGCAGCTCCACATGTCTCGTTGGCCTTACATCCTGGTCATGAGGCTAAAGATTTGGGTCCTATGACTGAAAGACTTCTTGATGTCACAGATTGGTTATAAATATTATTATGACAGGTACAGTGTTCTCCCTTTGAGAGAGTGTATAAGTTTAATCATCACATTACAGATGTGGTTATTCTTGAACAGCAGGAGATTTGCAGGTATCATGGTTGACAGATGTCTGATCATCCCGATTTTGAATAATTATTAAATGTTTTGCCTTTATCTCATTGGTCCCAGGGACCCACTGATGTGGGGTTGTGTAAGATTCTTCCCATAACATTTGATTTTAAAACTATAATTCTCACATGGAGCCCAGTATTAACTGAAATAGGTTAGAAGAGACTCATTTGGAGTATCCCAATTCATTTTGTGACTAAGCCTGGTACGGATGAATTTATAATAGTTCATGATTTTTAACTAATTAATGATATTGTTTCTACCTTGCTGCCAGTTGTAAATCCTTATATTTTACTAGGTGTTGTACCAACTTAGTATAAATTTTTGCCAAGATTGATTTGACAAAACTCTTTCTGTTTATCTCTGGAGGAAGAACTAAGAGATATTTTTTTTCATTCATTTTTCGTGTTTATCAATAATATTATATATGTTTGCTTTGTCTCCTGGTATTTTTAATTAGATTTTGAAACTTCATTTTGGTGCTTTTGGTCCTTCCAACAGAGGCTATGATGGGCCAGCGTGGTGATGATATTCATACTTGTGGTTTAAGATTAGTGGTTCTAAGCTGCAGTGTGAGAGAGGAGATAGGCAGGTCTGTGAAACTGAGGGTAGATTTGAAGAGTACTTGACACCCAGAAGATGGTCGGAGGCAGGGTATGCTTGTGAAAAGGGGGAAATGGTATGTGTCAGGTTGTAAAGACAGGAAGAGCCTTCTGCTTAGAGGGCTGAAGTGGATGTGATGATGGTAAGTATGAAAGTTGATGAAGGACAGATGGTAGGTATTTTGATTCAGAATGGTGCTAAATCCCAGATTACAGGTTGTGTAATAAAACTAACTGCACTGGTAGCTTCTTTGTCTTCACAGATTCAACAGCATCATCACTGCATCAAGGAGTCCAATTCAGGAAAGGGTGTAAGACCCTCTGATTGGGTGTGGCTCAAGGCGATTAAACAGAAGTGGACTGGGCCGCGCTGGACGGGCCCTTTCAGGGTGGAAGCTGCGACATCATATGCCGTCCAGCTGGAAGACACAGGGTCTTTCCCTTGACTCTTCTGCTAAGGAGGATGAGGCCATGGTGGTATAATAGGTTATTTAGGCCATTTTTTGAGTTCACGTAGGAAACCTACGTGAAAAGGGGGATTTGTAGAATATTATCCTCCATGTTTTCATGCAAAATGACTTATACATCAGATGAAGATTGTAGAGTTCATTCTGAGGTTAGAACCAGGACACTTCTTTCTCGTGTTTTTGTGGCAGCTGTAGAAACACATCAGAGGTGGTTCACTGGGCTATTTAGCATTTATTACCTAGTGTAGCAAATCATTTAGGCAGTTTATGACCTGTAGACCCTGAGAACATCTTGCAGGAGGAAAGGTTTGTTTATATTTGGCTTCTCATGTGAAACCGGACACAGGAGACACGCGCAAAGTATTAGGGGTTTTGTTGTTTGTTGTCCTCCCCCTTCTTTTTCTGTATTTTTCCACTCTTTTAAGCTCTCAGGAATAAAGGAGCCAAAAGGAGCCAGAGGATGCCAGGATATGTGTGTCCAGCTGTTCTGTAGCAGGGGGAGGAGCTCCAAGATTCAACCGACATTAAAACTATAAAAGGGTTAAGGGACCGTTAGATGGTGTCAGATGTTCCAAACTGGCTCCAGCACTCTGTTGGTGACAGGGCAATAATTCTGAACCCAGAGCTCTGTAATTATTGCCTCTGATTCTGTAATAAATTGTTAACTTTTATTCCGCATTGTTTGGTTTTCATTTCTGATGCAAAAGGTCCCGCTGGAAAATGGGTAAAGAAGGTTACAGGAGGTTAAATGTTTAGAAGGTATTTTAAACACCCATTTTTCTTACAGGTGGCAGGTTATTATTAGGTATACAGAGCAGACCTAAGCATAGATTATAGCAACCACAATTAAAAAAGCTCAATGAGAAGTTGTTTCAAGATAAAATGCAAAAAAAAAAAAAAAAAAGTGGGAAAAATTCCAGTTTGAACTGGAATGGCAGCATTACAGAGAGGGAACTAAATTCCCTGCAACAGACTGAGCTAAATAATTAGCATGTGATCTGACTGATCACAATGCTGGAAAAAACAAACAAACACCAAACTTACAAATGTGAGACTTTTTCACGCTCAGATAACCTCACATGAAAGAAGAACAAAGATTGTTTCCTTCATTGGATGTTCAGCATTTGTGAGTGTTTGAAGGACTCTGATTGGCTGAAATAACATTGAAGTCTCTGGTTTCATCACTAAGATAAAAAGCGGGGGGGGGCTCCTTCTGAGTAAATGGTCTGATGTCATGGAAAACAGTTCAAACTACATCATTGAAGTGTAGAGCAAGTGTGTGAGGAGAAAAATGTTCTCCTAAACATTTATTCTGGAATAACATTTGATTCTAGAAAGGTCCTTTTCAATGCAAGTCAATGTGGCACGGATTGGCTCTAAGGAGGAAATGAGGAGGATTTTAGTTAGAGACCTTAGAGAAAGAGTTACACCCCCATCTTCTAGAAGATCATGAGTCAGACCAGAATACACACCTGCACCAAGTTTATGCTGTTTGCATTAGTAGATAAAAGTAACAACATAAAAGGTCGTTCACCCCCCCTTCAGAAAGCTTTAGAAGCTATGAGGGTTAAAATCTGTGTAATGTAAAATGTCACCATCTGTATCATTAAGTGAACGATGGCCCAAACTATTGTTTCCTCCCAGTCTCTATGGTATAAGGATTTTCTCTTATGTAGAATATATCTTTTCAATTTTTTCTTTTTTTTTTTCTGTACCGCTTATCCAGTTCAGGGTCTCGGGGGTTGCTGGAGTCTATCCCAGCTATTATCAGGCGAGAGGCGGGGTACACCCTGGACAGGTCGTCAGTCCAACACAGAGAGACAGACACCATTCACTCTCACATTCACTCATAGGGACAGTTTAGAGTGACCAATGAACCTACATCATGTCTTTGCACGGTGGGAGGAAGCCGGAGAACCCGGAGAGAACCCACGCATACACGGGAGAACATGCAAACTCCAAATATATCTTTTGTTCCAAATAATCATATTATGTGGAGTGAAATAATGTTTGTATAACACTTTCCAATACATTAATACCTGTGGAAATCTGACAATTTAATCTGCAACTTTAAGGGATCAAAATCACATCTGCAAAACATCTGCAGCCATTTTCATTTCAGTTCAGCATTCAGCACTTCAGAATCAATAATGTTTGTTCCACCATCTGTTACTTTTCTTTTATCAAGGTTGGAAGTTTTTATTTTTAAGGACATTATTTTCCTAAATCCAGCAGATTCAACGGACACCTGGAAGTGTTCCTTTCTGCACATGTGCAGATGAGCCGACATCATGGATCGTGCTTCCTGAACAGATCATGCAGCGACCACAGATCTGTATAGAGACAAGGGCCAAATCCCCAACCCCCCCCCCCCCACACACTGGCCCAATCCCCAACCAAACCCTACACACCGGCCCAATCCCAACCCCCCTCCCCCTACACACTGGCCCAATCCCCAACCAAACCCTACACACCGGCCCAATCCCAACCCCCCTACACACTGGCCCAATCCCCAACCAAACCCTACACACCGGCCCAATCCCAACCCCCCCCCTACACACCGGCCCAATCCCAACACCCCCCCCCCCCCCCCTCACCCCACCCCTTAACTATCGAGTGTCACTCACAAAGAAGTCCCACTCTCAGCTGTGGAGGCTTGATTGGAGGTGGGGGGTGTTAATGAGAACGAGACGCCCTCTTCCCTCCACTGTAAAAGTAAAATGTTTACTGTTTGTAAAATAAGCTGTAATTAAAGAAAGTAATACATGAAAATATCATGAACATTATGACATTGATTTTGAAAGCTGTCTGTGTGACTGTCGCTGAGGTCAGACACACCTGGATTCATCAGTTCATCCAATCATGTCAGACGGGAAATAAAGGTCAGGAAGTACTGCAGCTGCGCATTAAGCCCATTGTGATTGAACAGAAATATTAAAAATAAAACAGGTAAACAAGCATGATGGGGTTCCTGAACTAAAATGTTGTTGAGCAACAATCACTGCAATCAGGTGTTTCTGTAACGTCCAATCAGACATCTGCACCTGTTGGCAGGTATGTTGGTCCATGTTCATGGGAAAGATGATTGTGTGGAACAATTTTGTTTGTTTTTTATTATTAATAATTCCATTAAACTGAAATTCAAAGACAATGTTTTGTTTCACAAAATTTTATTTAGTAATTTTCTTTATTTCTTAGTTTGTTATTTGAGTACCGTGAATTTAGCATTTTCTTTCATTGGAGGGTGTGAATCATTTTGTGGACTATTTATTGACCTGCAAAGTTGATCGTGTCCTGATTCTACTGACGGAATATATTTTTTAATTGTCCTAATCTTGTGATATATGGCCATTGTTGTGGATAAAAAGTTTTCCCAAGAAAAGGGCGAGAAAGGCTTCGTAGGGTCTGGTGATAGAAGGTCACCACCTCAGGGTTTATTATCATTACAGAGTGACAGAGCTCATCCTGGACAGAGGTAGAAGCCCCCCTCCTCTCCTTCTGCAACAACTTTATAGAGCAGCGATAACCCCTGAGACAAAGGCCAAGATTAGATTAGATCAGACCAAATATGACAATTAATGAAACATAGACACACCATTGCCCATATCAGGTTTAAATGTCATGGTTCTAACAACATTATCTTAAGCTCCTCTTGCTTGGTAAACACCCCCACCTGCTTCTGCCCATCTCTTACTCTGACTTATAAGTGACAGTTAATATTGGAGTCTATAAGGATGAAGAAATCCACCACAGCATAAAACTGAGACTGATCACAAACAGGCATCTTTAAATTCACCATGTCTAATGATAAATATGCTTTCTGATGGGCATCTGAGGAAGAAAAAGCATGCTTCTTTAACCCGGGTCTACAAATATGAAGCCTTATGTGATAATAACTACAACTTCCCAATGTTCAAGGGAAATAGAGATTTATTACTTTATTTATTATTAGTTTGCAATAATGGACAGTTTCACCGCTCCAAGATGGCGCCGCCGTCTGACGTCAGCCTGCTGGACTCCACAGTACCGTGGGTGGCGCCACAGATTTAAATAGAGACTAGATTGGTCCCTCCCCCTTTTCTGACAGCAGATCTGGCGGCCATCTTAAAGTGGTTGACTGGCCAAACACAGAGTGGGACTGTGCCGATGAAAATTTCCTCAACATTAAGCAGCCTAAAGTTGTAAAAACCGACGTACTGCACAGTTCAAACAACGTGCGCAGGTCGGACATATTTGCATTTGTTCATTATAACCCCCCCATAGACATCTATGATGTCACTACTCGCCCCGTAGTGACTCTGTCTCCTCTGCTGACTGTGTTCGCTGCTCGTCAACAGTCTAACTCGCTTATTTTCTTGCTAACGTCGCTTTTCCCTGAAGGTCTCCCAGAGAGCAGAACCGTGGGACGATAGGGGGGGTCGCCCTCTAAAGAAAAGATTTTATTGTCACCGACATGAGGCTGCCCTCTGCTGCAAACACAGATGATTGACAGGAGCGGTCAGACTGACAGACCTGAGGTCAGCATGGCTTTCAGCTTCCCAGCTGCTCTGAATAAAGGAGGTGAATCATTCACATAGATATCATCAGTGTTTATATCTATGAATCATTCACATAGATATCATCAGTGTTTATATCTATGAATCATTCACATAGATACCATCAGTGTTTATATCTATGAATCATTCACATAGATATCATCAGTGTTTATATCTATGAATCATTCACATAGATATCATCAGTGTTTATATCTATGAATCATTCACATAGATACCATCAGTGTTTATATCTATGAATCATTCACATAGATATCATCAGTGTTTATATCTATGAATCATTCACATAGATATCATCAGTGTTTATATCTATGAATCATTCACATAGATATAATCAGTGTTTATATCTATGAATCATTCACATAGATATCATCAGTGTTTATATCTATGAATCATTCACATAGATATCATCAGTGTTTATATCTATGAATCATTCACATAGATATCAGTGTTTATATCTATGAATCATTCACATAGATATCATCAGTGTTTATATCTATCAATCATTCACATAGATATCATCAGTGTTTATATCTATCAATCATTCACATAGATATCAGTGTTTATATCTATCAATCATTCACATAGATATCATCAGTGTTTATATCTATGAATCATTCACATAGATAGAATCAGTGTTTATATCTATGAATCATTCACATAGATATAATCAGTGTTTATATCTATGAATCATTCACATAGATATCAGTGTTTATATCTATGAATCATTCACATAGATATCATCAGTGTTTATATCTATGAATCATTCACATAGATATCATCAGTGTTTATATCTATGAATCATTCACATAGATATAATCAGTGTTTATATCTATGAATCATTCACATAGATATCATCAGTGTTTATATCTATCAATCATTCACATAGATATCATCAGTGTTTATATCTATGAATCATTCACATAGATATCATCAGTGTTTATATCTATGAATCATTCACATAGATAGAATCAGTGTTTATATCTATGAATCATTCACATAGATAGAATCAGTGTATATATCTATGAATCATTCACATAGATATCATCAGTGTTTATATCTATGAATCATTCACATAGATATCATCAGTGTTTATATCTATGAATCATTCACATAGATAGAATCAGTGTTTATATCTATGAATCATTCACATAGATATCATCAGTGTTTATATCTATGAATCATTCACATAGATATAATCAGTGTTTATATCTATCAATCATTCACATAGATATCATCAGTGTTTATATCTATGAATCATTCACATATATATAATCAGTATTTATATCCATCAATCATTCACATAGATATCATCAGTGTTTATATCTATCAATCATTCACATATATATCATCAGTGTTTATATCTATGAATCATTCACATAGATATCATCAGTGTTTATATCTATGAATCATTCACATAGATATCATCAGTGTTTATATCTATGAATCATTCACATAGATATCATCAGTGTTTATATCTATGAATCATTCACATAGATATCATCAGTGTTTATATCTATGAATCATTCACATAGATATCATCAGTGCTTATATCTATGAATCATTCACATAGATATCATCAGTGTTTATATCTATGAATCATTCACATAGATATAATCAGTGTTTATATCTATGAATCATTCACATAGATATCATCAGTGTTTATATCTATGAATCATTCACAAAGATATCATCAGTGTTTATATCTATGAATCATTCACATAGATATCATCAGTGTTTATATCTATGAATCATTCACATAGATATCATCAGTGTTTATATCTATGAATCATTCACATAGATATCATCAGTGTTTATATCTATGAATCATTCACATAGATATCATCAGTGTTTATATCTATGAATCATTCACATAGATATCATCAGTGTTTATATCTATGAATCATTCACATAGATATCATCAGTGCTTATATCTATGAATCATTCACATAGATATCATCAGTGTTTATATCTATGAATCATTCACATAGATATCAGTGTTTATATCTATGAATCATTCACATAGATATCATCAGTGTTTATATCTATGAATCATTCACATAGATATCATCAGTGTTTATATCTATCAATCATTCACATAGATATCATCAGTGTTTATATCTATGAATCATTCACATAGATATCATCAGTGTTTATATCTATCAATCATTCACATAGATATCATCAGTGTTTATATCTATGAATCATTCACATAGATATCATCAGTGTTTATATCTATGAATCATTCACATAGATATCATCAGTGTTTATATCTATGAATCATTCACATAGATATCATCAGTGTTTATATCTATGAATCATTCACATAGATATCATCAGTGTTTATATCTATGAATCATTCACATAGATACCATCAGTGTTTATATCTATGAATCATTCACATAGATATCATCAATATTTATATCTATGAATTATTCACATAGATATCATCAGTGTTTATATCTATGAATCATTCACATAGATATCATCAGTGTTTATATCTATGAATCATTCACATAGATATCATCAGTGTTTATATCTATGAATCATTCACATAGATATCATTAGTGTTTATATCTATGAATCATTCACATAGATATCATCAGTGTTTATATCTATGAATCATTCACATAGATATCATCAGTGTTTATATCTATGAATCATTCACATAGATATCATCAGTGTTTATATCTATGAATCATTCACATAGATATCATCAGTGTTTATATCTATCAATCATTCACATAGATATCATCAGTGTTTATATCTATGAATCATTCACATAGATATCATCAGTGCTTATATCTATGAATCATTCACATAGATATCATCAGTGTTTATATCTATGAATCATTCACATAGATATCATCAGTGTTTATATCTATGAATCATTCACATAGATATAATCAGTGTTTATATCTATGAATCATTCACATAGATATCAGTGTTTATATCTATGAATCATTCACATAGATATAATCAGTGTTTATATCTATGAATCATTCACATAGATATCATCAGTGTTTATATCTATGAATCATTCACATAGATATCATCAGTGTTTATATCTATGAATCATTCACATAGATATCATCAGTGTTTATATCTATCAATCATTCACATAGATATCATCAGTGTTTATATCTATGAATCATTCACATAGATATAATCAGTGTTTATATCTATGAATCATTCACATAGATATCATCAGTGTTTATATCTATGAATCATTCACATAGATATCATCAGTGTTTATATCTATGAATCATTCACATAGATATCATCAGTGTTTATATCTATGAATCATTCACATAGATATCATCAGTGTTTATATCTATGAATCATTTACATAGATATCATCAGTGTTTATATCTATGAATCATTCACATAGATATCATCAGTGTTTATATCTATGAATCATTCACATAGATATCATCAGTGTTTATATCTATGAATCATTCACATAGATATAATCAGTGTTTATATCTATGCATCATTCACATAGATATCATCAGTGTTTATATCTATGAATCATTCACATAGATATCATCAGTGTTTATATCTATGAATCATTCACATAGATATCATCAGTGTTTATATCTATGAATCATTCACATAGATATCATCAGTGCTTATATCTATGAATCATTCACATAGATATCATCAGTGTTTATATCTATGAATCATTCACATAGATATCATCAGTGTTTATATCTATGAATCATTCACATAGATATAATCAGTGTTTATATCTATGAATCATTCACATAGATATCATCAGTGTTTATATCTATCAATCATTCACATAGATATCATCAGTGTTTATATCTATGAATCATTCACATAGATATAATCAGTGTTTATATCTATGAATCATTCACATAGATATCATCAGTGTTTATATCTATCAATCATTCACATAGATATCATCAGTGTTTATATCTATGAATCATTCACATAGATATCATCAGTGTTTATATCTATGAATCATTCACATAGATATAATCAGTGTTTATATCTATGAATCATTCACATAGATATCATCAGTGTTTATATCTATCAATCATTCACATAGATATCATCAGTGTTTATATCTATGAATCATTCACATAGATATCATCAGTGTTTATATCTATCAATCATTCACATAGATATCATCAGTGTTTATATCTATGAATCATTCACATAGATATCATCAGTGTTTATATCTATCAATCATTCACATAGATATCATCAGTGTTTATATCTATCAATCATTCACATAGATATCATCAGTGTTTATGTGAATGCACATGTGAACTGTTCACGCTGTTCTCCAGAAAGATGATTAAACACACACTTTATATTCAGTCGTCCAAAATCACTCAGAGCCTCCAAAGAAAGAAAAAGGCTAAATTCACAAGATATAACAAGAAACTTAAGAACTAATAAATAAAAATATGCAAAATTATGATTTAGTGAAATAAGACATAAGAAATAAGACTTTATTATTATTATTGTTATTATTATTTATTTATTTTAATTTTTTTTTGCTATGGATCCATGTGTGCCCTAAATAAAGTTTATGATGATGATGAAGATGCTGCTTTTGAATTGTGGTTGGAAATAATAATCATAAAAAAAACTGTGCCAGACACATGAGAGCATCTTTCCCATGAACATGGAGCAGCACACCTGTGAGCAGGTGCAGACGTCTGATTGGCTGTTACAGAAACACCTGGTTGCAGTGATTGGCTCAGAGTGTTGCTCAATGTCACTGACAGCTGATTTCATTTTCTGTAATTGGAGGAACTGAATGAGTTTGAGGACGACTGCACATGAATAACGCAGCCCTACACTCATCAGACACCGTTTTTAGTTTCTCATCATCATCAGACACCGTTTTTAGTTTCTCATTATCATCAGACACCGTTTTTAGTTTCTCATCATCATCAGACACCGTTTTTAGTTTCTCATCATCATCAGACACCGTTTTTAGTTTCTCATCATCATCAGACACCGTTTTTAGTTTCTCATCATCATCAGACACCGTTTTTAGTTTCTCATCATCATCAGACACCGTTTTTAGTTTGTCATCATCATCATCAGACACCGTTTTTAGTTTCTCATCATCATCAGACACCGTTTTTAGTTTCTCATCATCATCATCAGACACCGTTTTTAGTTTCTCATCATCATCAGACACCGTTTTTAGTTTCTCATCATCATCATCAGACACCGTTTTTAGTTTCTCATCATCATCAGACACCGTTTTTAGTTTCTCATCGTCATCATCATCAGACACCGTTTTTAGTTTCTCATCATCATCAGACACCGTTTTTAGTTTCTCATCATCATCAGACACCGTTTTTAGTTTCTCATCATCATCATCAGACACCGTTTTTAGTTTCTCATCATCATCAGACACCGTTTTTAGTTTCTCATCATCATCATCAGACACCGTTTTTAGTTTCTCATCATCATCAGACACCGTTTTTAGTTTCTCATCATCATCATCAGACACCGTTTTTAGTTTCTCATCATCATCAGACACCGTTTTTAGTTTCTCATCATCATCAGACACCGTTTTTAGTTTCTCATCATCATCATCAGACACCGTTTTTAGTTTCTCATCATCATCAGACACCGTTTTTAGTTTCTCATCATCATCATCAGACACCGTTTTTAGTTTCTCATCATCATCAGACACCGTTTTTAGTTTCTCATCATCATCATCAGACACCGTTTTTAGTTTCTCATCATCATCATCAGACACCGTTTTTAGTTTCTCATCATCATCAGACACCGTTTTTAGTTTCTCATCATCATCAGACACCGTTTTTAGTTTCTCATCATCATCATCAGACACCGTTTTTAGTTTCTCATCATCATCAGACACCGTTTTTAGTTTCTCATCATCATCATCAGACACCGTTTTTAGTTTCTCATCATCATCATCAGACACCGTTTTTAGTTTCTCATCATCATCATCAGACACCGTTTTTAGTTTCTCATCATCAGACGTTTGTTCTGTCCACATGCTGTTATCCTGTTTGTCCAAACCTCTGATCGTCTTTCTGATGGTGGTGAGGACGAGTCCCACACTTCATCTGCAGACAGATGAGGACACGGAGGACACGGTCCAGCATGGAGGAAACGGTCCAGCATGGAGGACACGGTCCAGCATGGAGGACACGGTCCAGCATGGAGGAAACGGTCCAGCATGGAGGACACGGTCCAGCAAGGAGGAAACGGTCCAGCATGGAGGACACGGTCCAGCATGGAGGAAACGGTCCAGCATGGAGGAAACGGTCCAGCATGGAGGACACGGTCCAGCATGGAGGAAACGGTCCAGCATGGAGGAAACGGTCCAGCATGGAGGACACGGTCCAGCATGGAGGACACGGTCCAGCATGGAGGAAACGGTCCAGCATGGAGGACACGGTCCAGCATGGAGGAAACGGTCCAGCATGGAGGAAACGGTCCAACATGGAGGACCATCAGTCCAACATGGAGGACACGGTCCAGCATGGAGGACACGGTCCAGCATGGAGGAAACGGTCCAGCATGGAGGACACGGTCCAGCATGGAGGAAACGGTCCAGCATGGAGGAAACGGCCCAGCATGGAGGACACGGTCCAGCATGGACGACCATCAGTCCAATATGGAGGACACGGTCCAGCATGGAGGACACGGTCCAGCATGGAGGAAACGGTCCAGCATGGAGGACCATCAGTCCAACATGGAGGACACGGTCCAGCATGGAGGACACGGTCCAGCATGGAGGAAACGGTCCAGCATGGAGGACACGGTCCAGCATGGAGGAAACGGTCCAGCATGGAGGACACGGTCCAGCATGGACGACCATCAGTCCAACATGGAGGACACGGTCCAGCATGGACGACCATGAGCGTCTCAGCAGAGACGTTGCTGCTAAATGAGCTTCTGATCAGAGTTCTGCTGCAGATGTGTGATGTTTCTGTTTGTTTCACATGTTCATAAAGGCTGAAGTGTTTGGACCATCGTCTGTTCTGTGCTGTAATCTAAATATGTCGGCAGGCAACTGTAAACTGCAGGTTTCCCAGCATGCATTTGGCACAGGGGGGCCACCGAGTCCCCCCCACCACCTAAACCAAGTTAACATCTTAAAGCTTTTTAAAAGCATGATATTGATGGTGATCGTTGGTGGTCTGGTTCACAGATGCAAGAACTTCATGAGAACCTCAGAGCAAGAACCACATTTTAGATCATCATCAATATTAAATCATTTAGACAATCACATTTATGTGTGTGTATTTGCCTGAAAATACGATTATATCAAAAAGAAAATGATCCACTGAGGTCCTCTGACAAAGAACAATAATACACGTTTTCACATTTCAGATAATCATTATCCTGTTCAGACCAACATGCTTTTTACATTAATGTGCATTTACTGTACAGTCATCCTCAATTATTAATATCCTCCCATTAAATAGGAAAAAAATCAGCTGTTAGTAAAATAAGCTGTAATTAAACAAATACTTAAAAATATTATGAACATCATGACTCTGATTTTTAATTGTGATTGAACAGAAATCTTGAAATAAATAAATGAATAAAACAAGTAAAAAAGCAAGATGTGGTTCCTGAACTAGAATGTTGAGCCAATCACTGCAATCAGGTGTTTCTGTAACGTCCAATCAGACGTCTGCACCTGCTGACAGGTATGTTGGTCCGTGTTCATGAGCACGGTGCTGTTATATGTTTGGGACAATTTTGTTTTTTATTACTATAATTCCATTAAACTGAAATTCAACAAAACATTTTGTTTCACAAAATTTTATTTAGTAATTTTTAGTTTTTTATTTTAATAACTATTGTGAATTTAGCATTTTCTTTCATTGGAGGGTATGAATCATTTTGAGCACCGTATTTACCTGTAAAGTTGATAGTGTCCTTATTCTACTAACAAAATGTACTTTTTCATAGACCTGATATTTTCATATATGGCCACGAAACCGAAACTGAGAACAAACGAACTGACAGGCATCTGAAAACTCCTCATTTCTAATGATTAACATGCTTTCTGATGCGCGTCTGAGGAAGAAAAACATGCTTCTTGCCAGACTTTAACGCGGTTCTACAAATATTAAGTCTACGTGATAATAACTGCACCACTGAACTTCAGAGTATTCAGGGGAAATACATATTTATCACCGAAAGTTTGCCTTATAATGGAGGCGACCGCTTCAAGATGGCGCCGCCGTCGGACGTCAGCCTGCTGGGACTCCACAGCACCGAGTCCAGTCTAGTACCTATATAAGTCTGTGCTCCACAGCACCGAGTCCAGTCTAGTACTTATATAAGTCTGTGCTCCACAGTACCGAGTCCAGTCTAGTACCTATATAAGTCTGTGCTCCACAGTACCGAGTCCAGTCTAGTACCTATATAAGTCTGTGCTCCACAATACCGAGTCCAGTCTAGTACTTATATAAGTCTGTGCTCCACGGCACCGAGTCCAGTCTAGTACTTATATAAGTCTGTGCTCCACAGTACCGAGTCCAGTCTAGTACCTATATAAGTCTGTGCTCCACAGTACCGAGTCCAGTCTAGTACTTATATAAGTCTGTGCTCCACAATACCGAGTCCAGTCTAGTACTTATATAAGTCTGTGCTCCACAGTACCGAGTCCAGTCTAGTACTTATATAAGTCTGTGCTCCACAGCACCGAGTCCAGTCTAGTACTTATATAAGTCTGTGCTCCACAGTACCGAGTCCAGTCTAGTACTTATATAAGTCTGTGCTCCACAGCACCGAGTCCAGTCTAGTACCTATATAAGTCTGTGCTCCACAGCACCGAGTCCAGTCTAGTACCTATATAAGTCTGTGCTCCACGGTACCGAGTCCAGTCTAGTACTTATATAAGTCTGTGCTCCACAGTACCGAGTCCAGTCTAGTACTTATATAAGTCTGTGCTCCACAGTACCGAGTCCAGTCTAGTACCTATATAAGTCTGTGCTCCACAGTACCGAGTCCAGTCTAGTACTTATATAAGTCTGTGCTCCACAGTACCGAGTCCAGTCTAGTACTTATATAAGTCTGTGCTCCACAATACCGAGTCCAGTCTAGTACCTATATAAGTCTGTGCTCCACAATACCGAGTCCAGTCTAGTACTTATATAAGTCTGTGCTCCACAGTACAGAGTCCAGTCTAGTACCTATATAAGTCTGTGCTCCAGAGTACCGAGTCAAGTCTAGTACTTATATAAGTCTGTGCTCCACAGTACCGAGTCCAGTCTAGTACTTATATAAGTCTGTGCTCCACAGTACCGAGTCCAGTCTAGTACCTATATAAGTCTGTGCTCCACAGTACCGAGTCCAGTCTAGTACTTATATAAGTCTGTGCTCCACAATACCGAGTCCAGTCTAGTACTTATATAAGTCTGTGCTCCACAGTACCGAGTCCAGTCTAGTACCTATATAAGTCTGTGCTCCACAATACCGAGTCCAGTCTAGTACTTATATAAGTCTGTGCTCCACAGTACCGAGTCCAGTCTAGTACCTATATAAGTCTGTGCTCCACAGTACCGAGTCCAGTCTAGTACTTA
The DNA here is from genome assembly GCA_023101725.1 of Atherinomorus stipes. NCBI lineage: Eukaryota > Metazoa > Chordata > Actinopteri > Atheriniformes > Atherinidae > Atherinomorus > Atherinomorus stipes. The sequence goes on along the minus strand of JALJCO010007663.1, from coordinate 29,780 downwards.
TATAAGTCTGTGCTCCACAGTACCGAGTCCAGTCTAGTACCTATATAAGTCTGTGCTCCACAATACCGAGTCCAGTCTAGTACCTATATAAGTCTGTGCTCCACAATACCGAGTCCAGTCTAGTACTTATATAAGTCTGTGCTCCACAGTACCGAGTCCAGTCTAGTACCTATATAAGTCTGTGCTCCACAGTACCGAGTCCAGTCTAGTACCTATATAAGTCTGTGCTCCACAGTACCGAGTCCAGTCTAGTACCTATATAAGTCTGTGCTCCACAGTACCGAGTCCAGTCTAGTACCTATATAAGTCTGTGCTCCACAATACCGAGTCCAGTCTAGTACCTATATAAGTCTGTGCTCCACAGTACCGAGTCCAGTCTAGTACTTATATAAGTCTGTGCTCCACAGTACCGAGTCCAGTCTAGTACTTATATAAGTCTGTGCTCCACAGTACCGAGTCCAGTCTAGTACCTATATAAGTCTGTGCTCCACAGTACCGAGTCCAGTCTAGTACTTATATAAGTCTGTGCTCCACAGTACCGAGTCCAGTCTAGTACCTATATAAGTCTGTGCTCCACAATACAGAGTCCAGTCTAGTACCTATATAAGTCTGTGCTCCACAATACCGAGTCCAGTCTAGTACTTATATAAGTCTGTGCTCCACAGTACCGAGTCCAGTCTAGTACCTATATAAGTCTGTGCTCCACAGTACCGAGTCCAGTCTAGTACCTATATAAGTCTGTGCTCCACAGTACCGAGTCCAGTCTAGTACCTATATAAGTCTGTGCTCCACAGTACCGAGTCCAGTCTAGTACTTATATAAGTCTGTGCTCCACAATACCGAGTCCAGTCTAGTACCTATATAAGTCTGTGCTCCACGGTACCGAGTCCAGTCTAGTACTTATATAAGTCTGTGCTCCACAGTACCGAGTCCAGTCTAGTACTTATATAAGTCTGTGCTCCACAGCACCGAGTCCAGTCTAGTACTTATATAAGTCTGTGCTCCACAGTACCGAGTCCAGTCTAGTACTTATATAAGTCTGTGCTCCACGGTACCGAGTCCAGTCTAGTACTTATATAAGTCTGTGCTCCACGGTACCGAGTCCAGTCTAGTACTTATATAAGTCTGTGCTCCACAGTACCGAGTCCAGTCTAGTACTTATATAAGTCTGTGCTCCACAGTACCGAGTCCAGTCTAGTACTTATATAAGTCTGTGCTCCACGGCACCGAGTCCAGTCTAGTACTTATATAAGTCTGTGCTCCACAGCACCGAGTCCAGTCTAGTACCTATATAAGTCTGTGCTCCACAGCACCGAGTCCAGTCTAGTACCTATATAAGTCTGTGCTCCACGGTACCGAGTCCAGTCTAGTACTTATATAAGTCTGTGCTCCACGGTACCGAGTCCAGTCTAGTACTTATATAAGTCTGTGCTCCACGGTACCGAGTCCAGTCTAGTACTTATATAAGTCTGTGCTCCACAGCACCGAGTCCAGTCTAGTACTTATATAAGTCTGTGCTCCACAGTACCGAGTCCAGTCTAGTACTTATATAAGTCTGTGCTCCACAGCACCGAGTCCAGTCTAGTACCTATATAAGTCTGTGCTCCACAGCACCGAGTCCAGTCTAGTACCTATATAAGTCTGTGCTCCACAGTACCGAGTCCAGTCTAGTACCTATATAAGTCTGTGCTCCAGAGTACCGAGTCCAGTCTAGTACCTATATAAGTCTGTGCTCCACAGTACCGAGTCCAGTCTAGTACCTATATAAGTCTGTGCTCCACGGTACCGAGTCCAGTCTAGTACCTATATAAGTCTGTGCTCCACGGTACCGAGTCCAGTCTAGTACTTATATAAGTCTGTGCTCCACGGTACCGAGTCCAGTCTAGTACTTATATAAGTCTGTGCTCCACGGTACCGAGTCCAGTCTAGTACTTATATAAGTCTGTGCTCCACGGTACCGAGTCCAGTCTAGTACTTATATAAGTCTGTGCTCCACAGTACCGAGTCCAGTCTAGTACTTATATAAGTCTGTGCTCCACAGTACCGAGTCCAGTCTAGTACTTATATAAGTCTGTGCTCCACAGTACCGAGTCCAGTCTAGTACTTATATAAGTCTGTGCTCCACAGTACCGAGTCCAGTCTAGTACTTATATAAGTCTGTGCTCCACAGTACCGAGTCCAGTCTAGTACCTATATAAGTCTGTGCTCCACAGTACCGAGTCCAGTCTAGTACCTATATAAGTCTGTGCTCCACAATACCGAGTCCAGTCTAGTACTTATATAAGTCTGTGCTCCACAATACCGAGTCCAGTCTAGTACTTATATAAGTCTGTGCTCCACGGTACCGAGTCCAGTCTAGTACTTATATAAGTCTGTGCTCCACAGTACCGAGTCCAGTCTAGTACCTATATAAGTCTGTGCTCCACAGTACCGAGTCCAGTCTAGTACCTATATAAGTCTGTGCTCCACAGCACCGAGTCCAGTCTAGTACTTATATAAGTCTGTGCTCCACAGCACCGAGTCCAGTCTAGTACTTATATAAGTCTGTGCTCCACAGCACCGAGTCCAGTCTAGTACTTTTGTAAGTCTGTGCTCCACAGTACCGAGTCCAGTCTAGTACTTATATAAGTCTGTGCTCCACAGTACCGAGTCCAGTCTAGTACCTATATAAGTCTGTGCTCCACAGTACCGAGTCCAGTCTAGTACCTATATAAGTCTGTGCTCCACAGTACCGAGTCCAGTCTAGTACTTATATAAGTCTGTGCTCCACAGTACCGAGTCCAGTCTAGTACTTATATAAGTCTGTGCTCCACAGTACCGAGTCCAGTCTAGTACCTATATAAGTCTGTGCTCCACAGTACCGAGTCCAGTCTAGTACTTATATAAGTCTGTGCTCCACAATACCGAGTCCAGTCTAGTACTTATATAAGTCTGTGCTCCACAGTACCGAGTCCAGTCTAGTACCTATATAAGTCTGTGCTCCACAATACCGAGTCCAGTCTAGTACTTATATAAGTCTGTGCTCCACAGTACCGAGTCCAGTCTAGTACCTATATAAGTCTGTGCTCCACAATACCGAGTCCAGTCTAGTACTTATATAAGTCTGTGCTCCACAGTACCGAGTCCAGTCTAGTACCTATATAAGTCTGTGCTCCACAATACCGAGTCCAGTCTAGTACTTATATAAGTCTGTGCTCCACAGTACCGAGTCCAGTCTAGTACCTATATAAGTCTGTGCTCCACAATACCGAGTCCAGTCTAGTACCTATATAAGTCTGTGCTCCACAATACCGAGTCCAGTCTAGTACTTATATAAGTCTGTGCTCCACAGTACCGAGTCCAGTCTAGTACCTATATAAGTCTGTGCTCCAGAGTACCGAGTCCAGTCTAGTACCTATATAAGTCTGTGCTCCACAGTACCGAGTCCAGTCTAGTACTTATATAAGTCTGTGCTCCACAGTACCGAGTCCAGTCTAGTACCTATATAAGTCTGTGCTCCACAATACCGAGTCCAGTCTAGTACTTATATAAGTCTGTGCTCCACATTACCGAGTCCAGTCTAGTACTTATATAAGTCTGTGCTCCACAATACCGAGTCCAGTCTAGTACTTATATAAGTCTGTGCTCCACAATACCGAGTCCAGTCTAGTACTTATATAAGTCTGTGCTCCACGGTACCGAGTCCAGTCTAGTACTTATATAAGTCTGTGCTCCACAGTACCGAGTCCAGTCTAGTACTTATATAAGTCTGTGCTCCACAATACCGAGTCCAGTCTAGTACTTATATAAGTCTGTGCTCCACAATACCGAGTCCAGTCTAGTACTTATATAAGTCTGTGCTCCACGGTACCGAGTCCAGTCTAGTACTTATATAAGTCTGTGCTCCACAGTACCGAGTCCAGTCTAGTACTTATATAAGTCTGTGCTCCACAGTACCGAGTCCAGTCTCGTACCTATATAAGTCTGTGCTCCACAGTACCGAGTCCAGTCTAGTACTTATATAAGTCTGTGCTCCACAGTACCGAGTCCAGTCTAGTACCTATATAAGTCTGTGCTCCACAATACCGAGTCCAGTCTAGTACCTATATAAGTCTGTGCTCCACAATACCGAGTCCAGTCTAGTACCTATATAAGTCTGTGCTCCACAGTACCGAGTCCAGTCTAGTACCTATATAAGTCTGTGCTCCACAGTACCGAGTCCAGTCTAGTACCTATATAAGTCTGTGCTCCACAGTACCGAGTCCAGTCTAGTACTAATATAAGTCTGTGCTCCACAATACCGAGTCCAGTCTAGTACTTATATAAGTCTGTGCTCCACAATACCGAGTCCAGTCTAGTACTTATATAAGTCTGTGCTCCACAGTACCGAGTCCAGTCTCGTACCTATATAAGTCTGTGCTCCACAGTACCGAGTCCAGTCTAGTACTTATATAAGTCTGTGCTCCACAGTACCGAGTCCAGTCTAGTACCTATATAAGTCTGTGCTCCACAGTACCGAGTCCAGTCTAGTACTTATATAAGTCTGTGCTCCACAGTACCGAGTCCAGTCTAGTACCTATATAAGTCTGTGCTCCACAATACCGAGTCCAGTCTAGTACCTATATAAGTCTGTGCTCCACAGTACCGAGTCCAGTCTAGTACCTATATAAGTCTGTGCTCCACAATACCGAGTCCAGTCTAGTACTTATATAAGTCTGTGCTCCACAATACCGAGTCCAGTCTAGTACTTATATAAGTCTGTGCTCCACAGTACCGAGTCCAGTCTAGTACCTATATAAGTCTGTGCTCCACAATACCGAGTCCAGTCTAGTACTTATATAAGTCTGTGCTCCACAGTACCGAGTCCAGTCTAGTACCTATATAAGTCTGTGCTCCACAGTACCGAGTCCAGTCTAGTACTTATATAAGTCTGTGCTCCACAGTACCGAGTCCAGTCTAGTACCTATATAAGTCTGTGCTCCACAGTACCGAGTCCAGTCTAGTACCTATATAAGTCTGTGCTCCACAATACCGAGTCCAGTCTAGTACCTATATAAGTCTGTGCTCCACAGTACCGAGTCCAGTCTAGTACCTATATAAGTCTGTGCTCCACAATACCGAGTCCAGTCTAGTACTTATATAAGTCTGTGCTCCACAGTACCGAGTCCAGTCTAGTACTTATATAAGTCTGTGCTCCACGGTACCGAGTCCAGTCTAGTACTTATATAAGTCTGTGCTCCACAGTACCGAGTCCAGTCTAGTACCTATATAAGACTGTGCTCCACAGTACCGAGTCCAGTCTAGTACTTATATAAGTCTGTGCTCCACAGTACCGAGTCCAGTCTAGTACTTATATAAGTCTGTGCTCCACAGTACCGAGTCCAGTCTAGTACTTATATAAGTCTGTGCTCCACAGTACCGAGTCCAGTCTAGTACTTATATAAGTCTGTGCTCCACAGTACCGAGTCCAGTCTAGTACTTATATAAGTCTGTGCTCCACAGTACCGAGTCCAGTCTAGTACTTATATAAGTCTGTGCTCCACAATACCGAGTCCAGTCTAGTACTTATATAAGTCTGTGCTCCACAATACCGAGTCCAGTCTAGTACTTATATAAGTCTGTGCTCCACAGTACCGAGTCCAGTCTAGTACTTATATAAGTCTGTGCTCCACAGTACCGAGTCCAGTCTAGTACTTATATAAGTCTGTGCTCCACGGTACCGAGTCCAGTCTAGTACCTATACAAGTCTGTGCTCCACAGTACCGAGTCCAGTCTAGTACTTTATAAGTCTGTGCTCCACAGTACCGAGTCCAGTCTAGTACCTATATAAGTCTGTGCTCCACGGTACCGAGTCCAGTCTAGTACTTATATAAGTCTGTGCTCCACGGTACCGAGTCCAGTCTAGTACTTATATAAGTCTGTGCTCCACAGTACCGAGTCCAGTCTAGTACTTATATAAGTCTGTGCTCCACAGTACCGAGTCCAGTCTAGTACCTATATAAGTCTGTGGATGGCGCTACTGCGTCTTCACCGCCGTAGAAGAAGAAGCTGGAGGACTTCCGGGTTACGCAGCAGACGCCTCCGCTTCGTTTCTTCTCCGACGGTGATTTCTGAGTAGCCAGAACCAGAACCAGACCCAGACCCAGACCAGCCGGACCGCGTCCACCGAAGAAACCAAACCAGGTAGAGAACAGCAATCTGAAGGCTGCGCATGCGCCAACCTTAAGGCACACCTAAGTAAGAGCTCACGTGCAACTCAGATGGAGGGTTGGCGAGTCCGGATCCAGGTTCAGGTCCACACAATGTGATGATTCTGGTCCGTCTCTAAAACCTGGTCCCGCCGGTCCGTCTTTGAGGTCCGTGTTTGGAACCGGGTCCTGGAGGTCCGTGTTTGGAACCGGGTAATGGAGGTCCGTGTTTAGAACCGGTCCTGGAGGTCCGTGTTTGGAACCGGGTAATGGAGGTCCGTGTTTGGAACCGGGTCCTGATGTCCGTGTTTGGAACCGGGTCCTGGAGGTCCGTGTTTGGAACCGGGTAATGGAGGTTCGTGTTTAGAACCGGTCCTGGAGGTCCGTGTTTGGAACCGGGTAATGGAGGTCCGTGTTTGGAACCGGGTCCTGGAGGTCCGTGTTTGGAACCGGGTCCTGGAGGTCCGTGTCTGGAACCGGGTCCTGGAGGTCCGTGTTTGGAACCGGGTCCTGGAGGTCCGTGTTTGGAACCGGGTCCTGGAGGTCCGTGTTTAGAACCGGGTCCTGGCTGGGGGTCCGTGTTTGGAACCGGGTCCTGGCTGGGGGTCCGTGTTTGGAACCGGGTCCTGGAGGTCCGTGTTTGGAACCGGGTCCTGGAGGTCCGTGTTTGGAACCGGGTCCTGGAGGTCCGTGTTTGGAACCGGGTCCTGGAGGTCAATGCTGATGGAAGCAGCTGCTCAGTGATTGGCTGGAACTCCAGCTGGACTGCAGGTCCACCTGCTGGACCAGGTCCGGTCCTGGAAGACCCGCATGCTGATGTATCAGGACAGTTTTATCTGTGCTGTTGTCCTGCGCTGTTTCTCAGGTCGTCCTCAGGACTCGCTGCCCTGCGTGACTTCCAGGAAACGCTGCTTTCACACACCTGAATCACATGAACGTCTCATTTACTCGCTGCAGAGAACTTGATGAGGACGTTCGTTTATCTGAAGCTGTGAGGACCGGAACTGAGAAACACTGTCGTACGCTGTTGCGTATCTACGCTGTTGCGTATCTACGCTGTTGCATATCTGCGTCGTTGCACATCTACGTCGCTGCACATCTACGTCGCTGCACATCTACGTCGTTGCACATCTACGTCGTTGCACATCTACGTCGTTGCACATCTGCGTCGTTGCACATCTGCGTCGTTGCACATCTGAGTTGTTGCACATCTGCGTTGTTGCAAATCTCAGCTGTTGCATATCTGCGTTGTTGCACATCTACAATGTTGCACATCTGCGTTGTTGCACATCTGCGTTGTTGCACATCTGCGTTGTTGCACATCTGAGTTGTTGCACATCTGCGTTGTTGCAAATCTCAGCTGTTGCACATCTACGTTGTTGCACATCTGCGTTGTTGCACATCTGCGTTGTTGCACATCTGCGTTGTTGCACATCTGCGTTGTTGCACATCTGAGTTGTTGCACATCTGCGTTGTTGCACATCTACAATGTTGCACATCTGCGTTGTTGCACATCTGCGTTGTTGCACATCTGCGTTGTTGCAAATCTCAGCTGTTGCACATCTACGTTGTTGCACATCTGCGTTGTTGCACATCTGCGTTGTTGCACATCTGCGTTGTTGCACATCTGAGTTGTTGCACATCTGCGTTGTTGCAAATCTTAGCTGTTGCATATCTACGTCGTTGCATATCTACAATGTTGCACATCTGCGTTGTTGCACATCTGCGTTGTTGCACATCTGCGTTGTTGCACATCTGAGTTGTTGCACATCTGCGTTGTTGCAAATCTCAGCTGTTGCATATCTGCGTTGTTGCACATCTACGTTGTTGCAAATCTCAGCTGTTGCATATCTACGTTGTTGCATATCTACGTTGTTGCATATCTTAGCTGTTGCACATCTACGTTGCTGCATATCTACGTTGTTGCATATCTAGGTTGTTGCATTTCTCAGCTGCTGCATATCTACGTTGTTGCATATCTAGTTGTTGCATATCTACGTTGTTGCACAACTCAACTGTTGCATATCTACGTTGCTGCATATCTACGTTGCTGCATATCTACGTTGCTGCATATCTATGTTGCTGCATATCTATGTTGTTGCATATCTTAGCTGTTGCATATGTACGTTGTTGCATATCTTAGCTGTTGCATATCTACATTGTTGCATATCTTAGCTGTTGCATATCTACGTTGTTGCATATCTCAGCTGTTGCATATCTACGTTGCTGCATATCTATGTTGTTGCATATCTTAGCTGTTGCATATCTACGTTGTTGCATATCTTAGCTGTTGCATATCTACATTGTTGCATATCTTAGCTGTTGCATATCTACGTTGTTGCATATCTCAGCTGTTGCATATCTACGTTGTTGCATATCTCAGCTGTTGCATATCTACGTTGTTGCATATCTCAGCTGTTGCATATCTACATTGTTGCATATCTTAGCTGTTGCGTATCTACATTGTTGCATATCTCAGCTGTTGCGTATCTACATTGTTGCATATCTCAGCTGTTGCATATCTACGTTGTTGCATATCTCAGCTGTTGCGTATCTACATTGTTGCATATCTCAGCTGTTGCATATCTACGTTGTTGCATATCTCAGCTATTGCATATCTACGTTGTTGCATATCTCAGCTGTTGCATATCTACATTGTTGCATATCTTAGCTGTTGCATATCTACGTTGTTGCATATCTACGTTGTTGCATATTTTAGCTGTTGCATATCTACGTTGTTGCATATCTCAGCTGTTGCATATCTACGTTGTTGCATATCTTAGCTGTTGCATATCTACGTTGTTGCATATCTTAGCTGTTGCATATCTCAGCTGTTGCATATCTACGTTGTTGCATATCTCAGCTGTTGCATATCTACATTGTTTCATATCTACGTTGTTTCATATCTACGTTGTTGCATATCTTAGCTGTTGCATATCTACGTTGTTTCATATCTACGTTGTTGCATATCTACGTTGTTGCATATCTTAGCTGTTGCATATCTTAGCTGTTGCATATCTACGTTGTTGCATATCTACGTTGTTGCATGTCTCAGCTGTTGCATATCTACGTTGTGGCATATCTACATTGTTGCATATCTACGTTGTTGCATATCTCAGCTGTTGTATATCTCAGCTGTTGCATATCTACGTTGTTGCATATCTACGTTGTTGCATATTTTAGCTGTTGCACATCTACGTTGTTGCATATCTACGTTGCTGCATATCTACGTTGTTGCATATCTACGTTGTTGCATATCTACGTTGCTTTGCATATCTACGTTGTTGCATATCTAGGTTGTTGCATTTCTCAGCTGTTGCATATCTACGTTGTTGCACATCTCAACTGTTGCATATCTACGTTGCTGCATATCTACGTTGCTGCATATCTACGTTGTTGCATATCTAGGTTGTTGCATTTCTCAGCTGTTGCATATCTACGTTGTTGCACATCTCAACTGTTGCATATCTACGTTGCTGCATATCTACGTTGCTGCATATCTACGTTGCTGCATATCTCAGCTGTTGCATATCTACGTTGCTGCATATTTTAGCTGTTGCATATCTACGTTGTTGCATGTCTCAGCTGTTGCATGTCTCAGCTGTTGCATATCTACGTTGTTGCACATCTACATTGTTGCATATCTACGTTGTTGCATATCTCAGCTGTTGCATATCTCAGCTGTTGCATATCTCAGCTGCTGCATATATACGTTGTTGCATATCTAGGTTGTTTCATATCTACGTTGTTTCATATCTACGTTGTTGCATATCTACGTTGTTGCATATCTACATTGTTGCATATCTTAGCTGTTGCATATCTACGTTGTTTCATATCTACGTTGTTGCATATCTACGTTGTTGCATATTTTAGCTGTTGCATATCTACGTTGTTGCATATCTCAGCTGTTGCATATCTACGTTGTTGCATATCTTAGCTGTTGCATATCTACGTTGTTGCATATCTTAGCTGTTGCATATCTACGTTGTTTCATATCTACGTTGTTGCATATCTACGTTGTTGCATATTTTAGCTGTTGCATATCTACGTTGTTGCATATTTTAGCTGTTGCATATCTACGTTGTTGCATATCTCAGCTGTTGCATATCTACGTTGTTGCATATCTTAGCTGTTGCATATCTTAGCTGTTGCATATCTACGTTGTTGCATATCTCAGCTGTTGCATATCTACGTTGTTGCATATTTTAGCTGTTGCATATCTACGTTGTTGCATATCTCAGCTGTTGCATATCTGCGTTGTTGCATATCTTAGCTGTTGCATATCTACGTTGTTGCATATCTTAGCTGTTGCATATCTACGTTGTTGCATATCTCAGCTGTTTCATATCTACGTTGTTGCATATCTACGTTGTTGCATATCTTAGCTGTTGCATATCTACGTTGTTGCATATCTCAGCTGTTGCATATCTACGTTGTTGCATATTTTAGCTGTTGCATATCTACGTTGTTGCATATCTCAGCTGTTGCATATCTGCGTTGTTGCATATCTTAGCTGTTGCATATCTACGTTGTTGCATATCTTAGCTGTTGCATATCTACGTTGTTGCATATCTCAGCTGTTGCATATCTACGTTGTTGCATATCTACGTTGTTGCATATCTCAGCTTTTGCATATCTACGTTGTTGCAAATCTTAGCTGTTGCATATCTACGCTGTTGCATATCTCAGCTGTTGCATATCTACGTTGTTGCATATCTCAGCTGTTGCATATCTACGTTGTTGCATATTTACGTTGTTGCATATCTCAGCTGTTGCATATCTACGTTGTAGCATATCTCAGCTGTTGCATATCTACGTTGTTGCTTATCTCAGCTGTTGCATATCTACGTTGTTGCATATCTCAGCTGTTGCATATCTACGTTGTTGCATATCTCAGCTGTTGCATATCTCAGCTGTTGCATATCTACGTTGTTGCATATCTCAGCTGTTGCATTTCTACGTTGTTGCATATCTTAGCTGTTGCATATCTACGTTGTTGCATATCTACGTTGTTGCATATCTCAGCTGTTGCATTTCTACGTTGTTGCATTTCTACGTTGTTGCATATTTCAGCTGTTGCATATCTACGTTGTTGCATATTTCAGCTGTTGCATTTCTACGTTGTTGCATATCTACGTTGTTGCATATTTCAGCTGTTGCATATCTACGTTGTTGCATATTTCAGCTGTTGCATATCTACGTTGTTGCATATTTCAGCTGTTGCATATCTACGTTGTTGCATATCTATGTTGCTGCATATCTTAGCTGTTGCATATCTTAGCTGTTGCATATCTACGTTGTTGCATATCTTAGCTGTTGCCTATCTTAGCTGTTGCATATCTACGTTGTTGCATATCTCAGCTGTTGCATATCTACGTTGTTGCATTTCTACGCTGTTGCATATCTTAGCTGTTGCATATCTACATTGTTGCATATGTCAGCTGTTGCATATCTACGTTGTTGCATATCTTAGCTGTTGCATATCTACGTTGTTGCATATCTTAGCTGTTGCATATCTACGTTGTTGCATATGTACGTTGTTGCATATCTCAGCTGTTGCATATCTACGTTGTTGCATTTCTACGCTGTTGCATATCTTAGCTGTTGCATATCTACGTTGTTGCATATCTTAGCTGTTGCATATCTTAGCTGTTGCATTTCTACGCTGTTGCATATCTTAGCTGTTGCATATCTACGTTGTTGCATATCTTAGCTGTTGCATATCTACGTTGTTGCATATCTTAGCTGTTGCATTTCTACGCTGTTGCATATCTTAGCTGTTGCATATCTACGTTGTTGCATATCTTAGCTGTTGCATATCTACATTGTTGCATATCTCAGCTGTTGCATATCTCAGCTGTTGCATATCTACGTTGTTGCATATCTACGTTGTTGCATATCTTAGCTGTTGCATATCTACGTTGTTGCATATCTTAGCTGTTGCATATCTACGTTGTTGCATATCTCAGCTGATGCATATCTACGTTGTTGCATTTCTACGCTGTTGCATATCTACGTTGTTGCATTTCTACGCTGTTGCATATCTTAGCTGTTGCATATCTACGTTGTTGCATATCTCAGCTGTTGCGTATCTACGTTGTTGCATATCTACGTTGTTGCATTTCTACGTTGTTGCATATCTCAGCTGTTGCGTATCTACGTTGTTGCATTTCTACGCTATTGCATATCATGCCTGTATAAAAACATCACTTCTACATGTTTTCAGCAGCACAAGAAGTCGTGACGATGTCGGACGAGGAGGACATGGCGCCGGCCGTGAAGAGGAGCCGGGTTTTCTACGGCAGCCTGGAGGAGAAGGAGCGCGAGCGTCTGAGCGCCGCGGCGGCGAGTGGCGGGACGACGGGAGGCGATGCGGTGAAGGCGGGGATCAAGGCGGGGAACATCAACATTTCCTCAGGTGAGTCGGTGCCGCCCGTTCATCCTGTGGGCTTCCTGGACAGCGTTTCCACGGTAACGGCTTCCCACAATCCCCTGCAGGAGAGACCATGGAGATGGAGGAGCGGGTCAGCGAGCGGCAGCAGGAGGCGCTGGCCGAGTTCGAGCGGCGCCGCCGGGCCCGGCAGATCACCGTGTCCACCGATGACGCCGAGGTCAAAGCCGGCCTCCGCGCGCTGGGGGAGCCAATCACGTTGTTCGGAGAGGGACCAGCTGACCGCCGCGAGAGGTGGGGGTCGATGAAGCCGTCAGGTCTGATCTGGTCTAAGCTGGTCTAAACTGGTCTGACCTGGTCTGGTCTAAACTGGTCTGGTCTGGTCTGGTCTAAACTGGTCTGACCTGGTCTGGTCTAAACTCGTCTGGTCTGGTCTGTTCTAACTCAGTCTGGACTAGTCTGAACTGTTCTGGGCTGGTCTAAACTGGTCTAAGCTGGTCTAAACTGGTCTGACCTGGTCTGGTCTAAACTGGTCTAAGCTGGTCTAAACTCGTCTGACCTGGTCTGGTCTAAACTCGTCTGACCTGGTCTGGTCTAAACTCGTCTGGTCTGGTCTAAACTGGTCTGACCTGGTCTGATCTGGACTTGTCTGAACTGGTCTGGTCTGTTCTAACTCAGTCTGGACTAGTCTGAACTGTTCTGGTCTGGTCTAGACCGGTCTTAATTCGTCTGGTCTGAACTGGTCTAGACTGGTCTAAATTCGTCTGGTCTAAACCGGTCTGACCTGGTTTGGTCTAGTCTAGTCTCACCTGGTCTGGCCTGGTCTAAACTGGTCTGACCCGGTCTGGTCTGGTCTAAACTGGTCTGACCTGGTCTGGTCTAGTCTAGTCTGACCTGGTCGGACCTGGTTTGGTCTAGTCTAGTCTCACCTGGTCTAAACTGGTCTGACCCGGTCTGGTCTGGTCTAAACTAGTCTGGTCTGCTCTGATCCAGTCTGGTCTGACCTGGTCTAAACTGGTCTGACCCGGTCTGGTTTGGTCTAAACTGGTCTGACCTGGTCTGGTCTAGTCTAGTCTGACCTGGTCGGACCTGGTCTAAACTGATCTGACCCGGTCTGGTCTGGTCTAAACTGATCTGAACTGGTCTGGTCTAGTCTAGTCTGGTCTGCTCTGATCCAGTCTGGACTAGTCTGAACTGTTCTGACCTGGTCTGGTCTGGTCTGGTCTGGTCTAAACTGGTCTAGACTTGTCTGAACTGGTCTGGTCTGTTCTAACCCAGTCTGGACTAGTCTGAACTGTTCTGACCTGGTCTGGTCTGGTCTGGTCTAAACTGGTCTAGACTGGTCTAAATTCGTCTGGTCTGGTCTAAACTGGTCTAAACTGGTCTGACCTGGTCTGGTCTAAGCTGGTCTGGTCTGGTCTAAACTGGTCTGGTCTAAACTGGTCTAGACTGGTCTAAATTCGTCTGGTCTGGTCTGAACTGGTCTGGTCTGTTCTAACCCAGTCTGGACTAGTCTGAACTGTTCTGACCTGGTCTGGTCTGGTCTGGTCTAAACTGGTCTGGTCTGGTCTAAACTGGTCTAGACTGGTCTAAATTCGTCTGGTCTGGTCTAAACTGGTCTGACCTGGTCTGGTCTAAGCTGGTCTGGTCTGGTCTAAACTGGTCTGGTCTAATCTGGTCTAGACTGGTCTAAATTCGTCTGGTCTGGTCTGAACTGGTCTGGTCTGGTCTAAACTGGTCTGGTCTGGTCTACACTGGTCTGAACTGGTCTGGTCTGTTCTAACCCAGTCTGGACTAGTCTGAACTGTTCGGACCTGGTCTGGTCTGGTCTGGTCTAAACTGGTCTAGACTGGTCTAAATTCGTCTGGTCTGGTCTAAACCGGTCTGGTCTGGTCTGGTCAAAGCTGATCTGGACTTGTCTGAACTGTTCTGACCTGGTCTGGTCTGGTCTAAACTGGTCTAGACTGGTCTGACCTGGTCTGGTCTGGTCTGGTCTAGACTGGTATAAATTCGTCTGGTCTGGTCTAAACTGGTCTAGACTGGTCTAAATTTGTCTGGTCTGGTCTGGTCTAAACTGGTCTAGACTGGTCTAAATTCGCCTGGTCTGGTCTAAACTGGTCTGACCCGGTCTGGTCTAAACTGGTCTAGACTGGTCTAAATTCGCCTGGTCTGGTCTAAACTGGTCTAAACTGGTCTGACCCGGTCTTGTCTGGTCTAAACTGGTCTAGACTGGTCTAATTTGTCTGGTCTGGTCTGGTCTAAACTGGTCTGGTCTGGTTTAAACTGGTCTACACTGGTCTGACCCGGTCTTGTCTGGTCTAAACCGGTCTAGACTGGTCTAAATTTGTCTGGTCTGGTCTGGTCTGGTCTAAACTGGTCTGGTCTGGTTTAAACTGGTCTACACTGGTCTGACCCGGTCTTGTCTGGTCTAAACTGGTCTAGACTGGTCTAATTTGTCTGGTCTGGTCTGGTCTAAACTGGTCTGGTCTGGTTTAAACTGGTCTACACTGGTCTGACCCGGTCTGGTCTGGTCTAAACCGGTCTAGACTGGTCTAAATTTGTCTGGTCTGGTCTGGTCTAAACTGGTCTGGTCTGGTCTGGTCTAAACTGGTCTACACTGGTCTGACCCGGTCTGGTCTGGTCTAAACCGGTCTTGTCTTTGTCTGTTCAGGCTGCGCAGCGTTCTCTCTGTCGTTGGTCCAGACGCTCTGAAGAAGTCCAGGAAGGATGAGGAGCGGGCCCGGAGGTCCCAGGAGGAGGTCGGTGGTACTGAGTAGTACTGAGTGGTACCGTGTGGTACTGAGCAGTACTGAGTGGTACTGTGGAGTAAGGAGTATTATAAGGAGTACTGCTGGTTGATTTTACTTAATCAGACGTGATGAAATGAAACAAATATTTTATTGTCATGAAGCTGAAACTGAAGAAAAACCAGGAAGTACTTATTGACCTTCTCTTTGGCCAATCACAGTGTCAGCAGACGTGGTACCACGAAGGCTCCGCCTCCCTGAAGGAAGCTCGGCTCTGGTTGGCCAAATACTCTCTGCCACGGTGAGTCACAGTCAGACCGACCAATCAGAGACAATATTCAGAGAGTCACTCCAATTACTTCCCGGGTGAGAGAACGGTGAGGGGGGGGTGGAGTTTGCCCTCCTAGGGCGGGGCGACATGGACCAATAAGAGACAATATGCAGAGAGTCACTCCATTTACTTCCCGGGTGAGAGAACGGTGAGGGGGGGGGTGGAGTTTGCCCTTCTAGGGCGGGGCGACATGGACCAATCAGAGACAATATTCAGAGAGTCATTTCATTTACTTCCTGGGGGAGAGAACGGTGAGTGGGGGGTGGAGTATGCCCTCCTAGGGCGGGGCGACATGGACCAATCAGAGACAATATTCAGAGAGTCACTCCATTTACTTCCTGGGGGAGAGAACGGTAGGGGGGTGGAGTTTGCCCTCCTAGGGCGGGGCGACATGGACCAATCAGAGACAATATTTAGAGGCACTCAATTTACTTCCCGGCAGAGAGAGGGGTGAGCCATGGTGGGAATGTCTTATCTTTTGTGGTAACGTTGTGTGTATATATGGTGGAAACATTGTATCTATTGTCGGAACATCGTACATATGGTGGGAACGTCATATCCATGGTGGGAACGTCATATCCATCTATGGTGGGAACGTTGCATCTATCTATGGTGGGAACGTCGTAGGCCATCTATGGTGGGAATGTCGTCATCCATCTACAGTGGGAATGTTGTAGGCTATCTGTGGTGGGATTATTGTATCTATGGTGGGAAAGTTGTATCTATCTATGGTGGGAATGTCGTCATCCATCTACGGTGGGAATGTTGTAGGATATCTGTGGTGGGATTGTTGTATCTATGGTGGGAATGTTGTATCTATCTATGGTGGGAACGTTGTAGGCCATCTATGGTGGGAACGTCATATCCATCTATGGTGGGAACGTCATATCCATCTATGGTGGGAACGTCGCATCTATCTATGGTGGGAACGTCGCATCTATCTATGGTGGGAACGTCGTAGGCTATCTATGGTGGGAACGTCGTAGATGTCATATCCATCTATGGTGGGAACGTCGCATCTATCTATGGTGGGAACGTCGCATCTATCTATGGTGGGAACGTCGCATCTATCTATGGTGGGAACGTCGCATCTATCTATGGTGGGAATGTTGTATCTATCTATGGTGGGAATGTTGTATCTATCTATGGTGGGAACGTTGCAGGCCATCTATGGTGGGAATGTCATCATCCATCTACAGTGGGAATGTTGTAGGCTATCTGTGGTGGGATTGTTGTATCCATCTATGGTGGGAACGTCATATCCATCTATGGTGGGAACGTTGCATCTATCTATGGTGGGAACGTCGTAGGCCATCTATGGTGGGAATGTCGTCATCCATCTACAGTGGGAATGTTGTAGGCTATCTGTGGTGGGATTATTGTATCTATGGTGGGAAAGTTGTATCTATCTATGGTGGGAATGTCGTCATCCATCTACGGTGGGAATGTTGTAGGGTATCTGTGGTGGGATTGTTGTATCTATGGTGGGAAAGTTGTATCTATCTATGGTGGGAACGTCGTAGGCTATCTATGGTGGGAACGTCATGTCCATCTATGGTGGGAACGTCATATCCATCTATGGTGGGAACGTCGCATCTATCTATGGTGGGAATGTCGCATCTATCTATGGTGGGAACGTCGCATCTATCTATGGTGGGAACGTCGCATCTATCTATGGTGGGAACGTCGCATCTATCTATGGTGGGAACGTCGCATCTATCTATGGTGGGAACGTCATGTCCATCTATGGTGGGAACGTCATATCCATCTATGGTGGGAACGTCGCATCTATCTATGGTGGGAATGTCGTAGGCTATCTATGGTGGGAACGTCGCATCTATCTATGGTGGGAACGTCGCATCTATCTATGGCGGGAACGTCGCATCTATCTATGGCGGGAACGTCGCATCTATCTATGGCGGGAACGTCGCATCTATCTATGGCGGGAACGTCGCATCTATCTATGGTGGGAACGTCGTAGGCTATCTATGGTGGGAACGTCGTGGATGTCATATCCATCTATGGTGGGAACGTCATATCCATCTATGGTGGGAACGTCGCATCTATCTATGGTGGGAACGTCGTAGGCTATCTATGGTGGGAATGTCGTCACCGATCCATGCTGGGAATGTTGTATCTGTGATGGGAACGTCGTATTTATGGCTGGTACATCATATGTATGGCTGATACACTGACTCATGGTGGAAATTTCGTATCTATCTATGGATGGAATTTTAATATCTGTGATGGGAATGTCATATTTATGGCAAAAACGTAGTTTATACGCCGGAACGCTGTAAGATTGGAACTTAAAGGCAAACTTTCATTTTAAACATATGTAGACGCCTTTGTAGTGTATCGTGTCCACACTGAACGTTGCCAATGCAAAAGTGTACAAATACTAGTCAGACGGGGCTTTCCTGACAGGAAATGGCAGAAAATTCCTGTCACTCCGTGTGAAACAGCGCCTCCAGCAACAAACCGAAGGTGATGTAGGGGTAGGCGAACGCGCCCGATTCTACTGATAAAAACATGGATCACAGCAGGAGGAGGCGACTCTGAATACGACATCATCACAGCTTTAATGCTGAAGGCCACAGATATATGTAGAGACCTAAACGTGGAAAATAACATTGAAAAATATTATTTTGTAAGTCACCTCGATTAGTTTTCATTTTGAGATCGTGTGTACAAGATGGTGTCACATTTAGACTTTCTACGGTCTTTACACCATTTAAAAAAACTGTTCCTGTTTATCTGATTTATTTTTTTACGCTTTAGCAACCATCATTATGCATTTGTTGAGGTTTAAGCCACAGTTGCTGATAATTCTCCATGTAGAGGAGACGGACTCTGCTCCAGCGGATGACCTGGGGCACGAATGTCTGCCAAACAGTGACTGCGACCATGTGTTTTCATCCACCAACAACCGGCCCTGTTACACCTCACAACACACAGCAGCAGGACATTTTCCCTTTGACTCTGTCCACAGATGTCTCTGCTAACAGCAGCAGGACATTTTCCCTTTGACTCTGTCCACAGATGTCTCTCACGGTCATAAAAAGCGCTTTTACATATTTTTGGAGACCAAATGTGGAGAAAAGTCAAACGAGCTGCTGAAAGTGACCGAGGAGCCGATATCGACCGTCCTGGAAGGCAAACGTGAGCTCAGTCTGGAGGGACGACAGTTTCCTCCCTTTTCTAGTTTCTCTGCTGTCAGAAATCTTCGCTTTTCCAGGATTTGGTGCTGAAAAGGCAACGGAGAAAACGGTGTCCTGCTCTGATGCGGCGGCAGTCCCTGCAGGCGGACGGTTCGTGAGTCGGTGACACCGCTTTCTCCGTAGGAAAACAACGGGATGCAAAGTGTTTTTTTTCCATCACGGATCATGTGTATGGGCGTTTGAGTCCCACCTCCGGATTTGAGCTCTTGATGTTGAGAGGAACGGCGACAAACAAACACTGAAACCTGCAGAAACTCAGCAGCTGCGCCGGCTAAAGCTAAGCTAACGTTTCGGTTTCTACGTCCTGCTGTTGCCGAGTCAGCCCAGACAGAAAAGGACGTTTCTGGCTGCGATCAAGAAAGGTGCTGGCCGGGAGGGTTCAGCCTCAGCTGTAGAGGTTCAGAAAGAAGACGGATGTTCAGAAAGATGACGTCCAGCTGCTGATCGGCTGTTGTCTCGCCGTTTATCTGTTATTGTTTAGCATCGGTCAGCTGTGGAATTCACAGGACTTCACCTGCTCTGACGTCAGAGGTCACATGATTCCAAAACTCTGCGGTGATTGTGAAGGAGAGCTTTATCCCCTCCCCTTCCCTTTTTAAGTAATACTTCCTGGTTCTTTTCAACTTAAGAGACCTAATAGTTACTGCCTCGTTTTAGGGAATGATTTTCTGCCGTTATAAAGAACATGAAACATACACTTTAAAAACTGATAATTAAAATTTTCCACTGCATGCTTCAGGTAAATGGATAAGAGGAAATTTCGTCTGTCCGTAGTGACGCGTAGGACACTACTGTCCATGTTGAGTCCAGACTGGATGGAATTTCTTCTCCGCTACATGTCAGCATGTTTACGTGGTGCGTTTATGGACCTGGGTCCGTAACCGCCTCTGTCTGAGGGAATGAACGACTGTAGTAAAACATGTCTGATTTCTCCGTCTCCTGATCTGTAGTCATGCAGAACTCTGCAGCAGGAAAGGTCAGACCTACAGCACCATACAGCTGTTTCATTGGCTTGGATTCACAGTCTCCTGCTCTGATTGGTTCATCAGGGCGATGAGGCGTCTGGAGGCCGCACGCGCTCAGAGGGATGTTAGCGAGGCAACCAGGACCATCCGCCAGCAGGAGCTTCACAAGAGCCTGAGGGTGAGACGAAAATGGGGGGCTGCAGCTCTGGAGGAACGGCGGTCGCCCACCAACCTGATGGTCGCTGGTTCGATTCCAGGCTTCCCCAGACTGCCTACCCGCGTGTCCTTGAGCAAGACTGAACCCTGCGTTGCCTCCCCATGTGCCTGGTGGGGCGTGAATGTGACTGGAGGAAGCAAGAGTAAAACTAAGTACTCAGCGCAGCGCTGTATATAGGGTAGTACATTGTTTATACAGGGTAGTATAGTGTAAGTACAAGGTAGTACAGTGTTCGTACAAGGTAGTACAGTGTTTGTCGGGGTAGGACAGTGTTTGTAACGGGAAAAACAGTGTTCATGCAGGGTGGGACAGTGTAAATACAAGGTAGTACAGTGTATATACAAGGTAGGACAGTGTTCGTACAGGGTAGTACGGTGTAAATACAAGGTAGTATAGTGTAAGTACAGGGTAGGACAGTGTTCGTACAGGGTAGTACAGTGTAAGTTCAAGGTAGGATGGTGTCTGTACAGGGTAGGACAGTGTAAGTACAAAGTAGTACAGTGTTCCTGCAGGGGGGGACAGTGTTTGTACAGGGTAGTACAGTGTAAATACATAGTACAGTGTATATACAAGGTAGGACAGTGTTCGTACAGGGTAGTACAGTGTAAATACAAGGTAGTACAGTGTACGTACAGGGTAGGATGGTGTCCATACAGGGTAAGACAGTGTAAGTACAAGGTAGTACAGTGTTCCTGCAGGGTGGGACAGTGTTTGTACAGGGTAGGACAGTGTAAATACAAGGTAGTACAGTGTAAGTACAGGGTAGGACAGTGTAAATACAAGGTAGTATGGTGTAAGTACAAGGTAGAACAGTGTTCCTGCAGGGTGGGACAGTGTTTGTACAGGGTAGGACAGTGTAAATACAAGGTAGTACAGTGCAAGTACGGGGTACTACAGCGTTCAAACAGGGTTGTACAGTGTAAGTACAGGGTAGTACAGTGTTTGAACAGGGTAGTACAGTGTAAGTACAGGGTACTACAACGTTCGAACAGGGTAGTACAGTGTGAGTGTAGGGTAGTACAGTGTTTGAATAGGGTAGTACAGTGTAAGTTCAGGGTAGTACAGTGGTAGTACAGTGTTAATACAAGACAGTAAAGGGTAGTGTCGGGTGTGTAGGTAGTGTGTGAGTGTGGCGTGTTGGGTGAGTGTGTGTGGGGCATTGTTGGTGTGTGTGGGGGGGGCATGTTGGGTGAGTGTGTGGGGCGTGTTCGGTGAATTTGTGGGGCATTGTTGGTGTGTGTGTGGGGCGTGTCGGATGAGTGTGTGTGTGTGTGGGGCAGGTCGGGTGAGTTCATGGGGTGTGTTGGGTGAGTGTGTGGGGCATTGTTGGCGTGTGGGGGGGGTGTGTTGGGTGAGTGTGTGGTGCATTGTTGGTGTGTGTGGGGTGTGTCGGGTGAGTTCGTGGGGCGTGTTGGGTGAGTGTGTGGGGCATTGCTGGTGTGTGTGTGTGGGGCATTGGTTGAGTTCGTGGGGCGTGTTTGGTGAGTGTGTGGGGTGTGTTTGGTGAGTGTGTGGGGCATTGTTGGTGTGTGTGTGTGTGGGGCTTGTTGGGTGAGTGTGTGGGGCATTGTTTGTTGTGTGTGTGGGGGGGGTGTTGGGTGAGTGTGTGGTGCATTGTTGGTGTGTGTGTGGGGGGTGTCGGGTGAGTGTGTGGGGCATGTCGGGTGTGTGGGGTGTGTCGGGTGAGTGTGTGGGGCATTGTTGGTGTGTGTGTGGGGCTTGTTGGGTGAGTGTGTGGGGCATTGTTTGTTGTGTGTGGGGGGGTGTTGGGTGAGTGTGTGGTGCATTGTTGGTGTGTCTGTGGTGTGTGTCGGGTGAGTGTGTGGTGTGTTGTTGGTGAATGTGTGGGGCGTGTTGGGTGAGTGTGTGGGGCATTGTTGGTGTGTGTGTGGGGTGTGTCAGGTGAGTGTGTGGGGCGTGTCGGGTGAGTGTGTGGGGCGTGTCGGGTGAGTGTGTGGGGCATGTCGGGTGTGTGGGGTTTGTCGGGTGAGTGTGTGGTGTGTTGGTGAATGTGTGGGGCTTGTTGGGTGAGTGTGTGGGGCTTGTTGGGTGAGTGTGTGGGGCATTGTTGGTGTGTGTGTGGGGCTTGTTGGGTGAGTGTGTGGGGTATTGTTGGTGTGTGTGTGGGGCTTGTTGGGTGAGTGTGTGGGGCATTGTTGGTGTGTGTGTGGGGCTTGTTGGGTGAGTGTGTGGTGCATTGTTGGTGTGTGTGTGGGGTGTGTCGGGTGAGTGTGTGGTGTGTTGTTGGTGAATGTGTGGGGCTTGTTGGGTGAGTGTGTGGTGCATTGTTGGTGTGTCTGTGGGATGTGTCGGGTGAGTGTGTGGTGTGTTGTTGGTGAATGTGTGGGGCATGTTGGTTGAGTGTGTGGGGCATTGTTGGTGTGTGTGTGGGGCGTGTTGGGTGAGTGTGTGGGGCATTGTTGGTGTGTGTGTGGGGCGTGTTGGGTGAGTGTGTGGGGCATTGTTTGTTGCGTGTGTGGGGGGGTGTTGGGTGAGTGTGTGGTGCATTGTTGGTGTGTGTGTGGGGTGTGTCGGGTGAGTGTGTGGGGCGTGTCAGGTGTGTGTGGGGTGTGTCAGGTGTGTGGGGTGTGTCGGGTGAGTGTGTGGGTCATTGTTGGTGTGTGTGTGGAGTGTGTCGGGTGAGTGTGGGGCGTGTCGGGTGTGTGGGGCGTGTCGGGTGTGTGGGGTGTGTCGGGTGAGTGTGTGGGGCGTGTCGGGTGTGTGGGGTGTGTCGGGTGAGTGTGTGGGGCGTGTCGGGTGTGTGTGGGGTGTCAGGTGAGTGTGTGTGGGGTGTGTGTGGGGTGTGTCGGGTGAGTGTGTGGGTCATTGTTGGTGTGTGTGTGGAGTGTGTCGGGTGAGTGTGGGGCGTGTCGGGTGTGTGGGGCGTGTCGGGTGTGTGGGGTGTGTCGGGTGAGTGTGTGGGGCGTGTCGGGTGTGTGGGGTGTGTCAGGTGAGTGTGTGTGGGGTGTGTCGGGTGAGTGTGTGGGGCGTGTCGGGTGTGTGTGGGGTGTCGGGTGTGTGTGGGGTGTGTCGGGTGTGTGTGGGGCGTGTCGGGTGTGTGGGGTGTGTCGGGTGTGTGTGGGGTGTCAGGTGAGTGTGTGTGGGGTGTGTCGGGTGTGTGTGGGGTGTGTCGGGTGTGTGGGGTGTGTCGGGTGTGTGTGGGGCGTGTCGGGTGTGTGTGTGGGGCATTGTTTGTTGCGTGTGTGGGGGGGGTGTTGGGCGAGTGTGTGGTGCATTGTTGGTGTGTGTGTGGGGTGTGTCGGGTGAG
The DNA here is from genome assembly GCA_023101725.1 of Atherinomorus stipes. Classification (NCBI taxonomy): domain Eukaryota; kingdom Metazoa; phylum Chordata; class Actinopteri; order Atheriniformes; family Atherinidae; genus Atherinomorus; species Atherinomorus stipes. The sequence continues at coordinate 6,473 of JALJCO010007663.1, read as the reverse complement.
TGTGTGAGGCATGCTGTAGAGTCCTGGACTGGAGCCCCAAGCCAGCGGGCCGAGCTTCGGGCCAATGATCATACAGTATCATTAGCCCGGGTTCGGGCTTGAGGACTTTGAGAATCTGTCGGACTAGGACGGGCCGGACCGGGTCATGGCCTGAAGGGGTAGCCTGTTTGGCCCATTCGGCCTGTTCTGCAGAACGTCCAGCTTTGTGGTTCAGGCTTTAGGATGTCAACAAACTCTGATGTCATCTGGGGTGATGGAAACATCTCCACAACAAAGTTATTGCTAGAGTTTCAGAATGTAAACAAATAAACATCAGATTTAGAATCAAGAGTTCAGTCCATCAACATCTTTATCTTCATCTTCCTGTCCCCTTCTTCATCTGCAGAATCTGAATAACTTCTGCAGCCAGATCGGAGACGATCGACCAATCAGCTTCTGCCACTTCAGCCCAGACTCCAAAATGCTGGCCACAGCATCCTGGTAACAAGCCCACCCCCGCTTTAGCTTAGCAACGCTGCTGCTATCATGATGCTAATGCTAACATGCTGTCCTCCAGGAGCGGTCTGTGCAAACTGTGGTCGATTCCCGACTGCAGCCTGATCCGAACCCTGCGAGGTGAACACACGTGCTGTCGTTTGTTTAAAGAAGTCGTCTTGTAAACATAAAGACCTCAGATTGGATCCTCTTTAACTAAGACTCCACCCCTTTCTCTCCCTGTATCCTGATTGGCTGAAGGTCACAACACCAACGTGGGCGCCATCGTCTTTCGCCCACAGGCCGGAATCTCTCTGGACCAATCAGATGTCAGCTTGGCCTCGTGTGCTGCTGATGGGACGGTGAAGCTGTGGAGCTTAGAGAGGTTAGGAAAACGGACAACCCGAAAACCCCAACAACGATGATGATGATGGTGGTGGTGATGATGAAGATCTCTGTCTGTTGTCATAGTGATGAGCCTGTTGCAGACATCGAGGGTCACAGTAATCGAGTGTCGCGAGTGTCCTGGCATCCTTCTGGAAGATTCCTCGGAACGACCTGGTAAACTGGATGAAATGCAACACACTGCATATGAACACATCATGCAGATTTATGTAAATGTCATGTTTTCGGTCTGAACCGTGTCCCAGGTTTACCCCTGACTGCAACACGCTGCATTTGAACGCATCATGCAGATTCATGTAAATGTCATGTTTTCAGTTTGAACCGTGTCTCAGGGTTAACCCTGACTGCAACACGCTGCATTTGAACGCATCATGTAGATTTATGTAAATCAGTTTGAACCGAGTCTCAGGGTTAACCCTGACTGCAACACGCTGCATTTGAACGCATCATGCAGATTTATGTAAATGTCATGTTTTCAGTTTGAACTGAGTCTCAGGGTTAACCCTGACTGCAACACGCTGCCTTTGAACGCATCATGCAGATTTATGTAAATGTCACGTTTTCAGTTTGAACCATGTCTCAGGGTTAACCCTGACTGCAACACGCTGCATTTGAACGCATCATGCAGATTTATGTAAATGTCACGTTTTCAGTTTGAACCATGTCTCAGGGTTAACCCTGACTGCAACACGCTGCATTTGAACGCATCATGCAGATTTATGTAAATGTCATGTTTTCAGTTTGAACCGTGTCTCAGGGTTAACCCTGACTGCAACACGCTGCATTTGAACGCATCATGTAGATTTATGTAAATCAGTTTGAACCGAGTCTCAGGGTTAACCCTGACTGCAACACGCTGCATTTGAACGCATCATGCAGATTTATGTAAATGTCATGTTTTCAGTTTGAACCGAGTCTCAGGGTTAACCCTGACTGCAACACGCTGCCTTTGAACGCATCATGCAGATTTATGTAAATGTCACGTTTTCAGTTTGAACCATGTCTCAGGGTTAACCCTGACTGCAACACGCTGCATTTGAACGCATCATGCAGATTTATGTAAATGTCACGTTTTCAGTTTGAACCATGTCTCAGGGTTAACCCTGACTGCAACACGCTGCATTTGAACGCATCATGCAGATTTATGTAAATGTCACGTTTTCAGTTTGAACCATGTCTCAGGGTTAACCCTGACTGCAACACGCTGCATTTGAACGCATCATGCAGATTTATGTAAATGTCACGTTTTCAGTTTGAACCGTGTCTCAGGGTTAACCCTGACTGCAACACGCTGCATTTGAACGCATCATGCAGATTTATGTAAATGTCACGTTTTCAGTTTGAACCGTGTCTCAGGGTTAACCGTGACTGCAACACGCTGCGTTTGAACGAAACATTCAGATGTATTTAAATGTCACGAATATTACACTTCTATCATAGTTAAGTGTTTTTACACTTATGTGACAGAAAAGCATTATTACATACCGGTAATAGCGTTGTTACACTTATGTGACCATTAAGCTTTATCATCCTCCTGTAATAGTTAAGTGATATTACACTTCTGTGAAGGTGAAGTGTTATTACACTGTTGTAATAGTCAAGTGTTATTAAACTTCTGCTACGGTGAGATTGAGGTCATCAAGAGGAACTCATAAAGCTCCCCTCAGCAGAACCACATCAGCACCTGCTACGATGCTGGACCGGACTGCTCCAGCTACACTGTGTTACTGAGTAATCTGATTACTCTGTGTGCTAACTGTGAGTCCTCTGGCTCCAGCCATGACTGTGTTTCTCTGAGTAATCTGATTACTCTGTGTGCTAACTGTGTGTATTCTGGCTCCAGCCATGACTGTGTTACTGAGTAATCTGATTACTCTGTGTGCTAACTGTGTGTATTCTGGCTCCAGCCATGACTGTGTTACTCTGAGTAATCTGATTACTCTGTGTGCTAACTGTGTGTATTCTGGCTCCAGCCATGACTGTGTTTCTCTGAGTAATCTGATTACTCTGTGTGCTAACTGTGTGTATTCTGGCTCCAGCCATGACTGTGTTACTGAGTAATCTGATTACTCTGTGTGCTAACTGTGTGTATTCTGGCTCCAGCCATGACTGTGTTACTCTGAGTAATCTGATTACTCTGTGTGCTAACTGTGAGTCCTCTGGCTCCAGCCATGACTGTGTTACTCTGAGTAATCTGATTACTCTGTGTGCCAACTGTGTGTATTCTGGCTCCAGCCATGACTGTGTTACTCTGAGTAATCTGATTACTCTGTGTGCTAACTGTGAGTCCTCTGGCTCCAGCCATGACTGTGTTACTCTGAGTAATCTGATTACTCTGTGTGCTAACTGTGTGTATTCTGGCTCCAGCCATGACTGTGTTACTGAGTAATCTGATTACTCTGTGTGCTAACTGTGTGTATTCTGGCTCCAGCCATGACTGTGTTACTCTGAGTAATCTGATTACTCTGTGTGCTAACTGTGTGTATTCTGGCTCCAGCCATGACTGTGTTACTCTGAGTAATCTGATTACTCTGTGTGCTAACTGTGAGTCCTCTGGCTCCAGCCATGACTGTGTTACTGAGTAATCTGATTACTCTGTGTGCTAACTGTGTGTATTCTGGCTCCAGCCATGACTGTGTTACTCTGAGTAATCTGATTACTCTGTGTGCTAACTGTGAGTCCTCTGGCTCCAGCCATGACTGTGTTACTCTGAGTAATCTGATTACTCTGTGTGCCAACTGTGTGTATTCTGGCTCCAGCCATGACTGTGTTACTCTGAGTAATCTGATTACTCTGTGTGCTAACTGTGAGTCCTCTGGCTCCAGCCATGACTGTGTTACTCTGAGTAATCTGATTACTCTGTGTGCTAACTGTGTGTATTCTGGCTCCAGCCATGACTGTGTTACTGAGTAATCTGATTACTCTGTGTGCTAACTGTGTGTATTCTGGCTCCAGCCATGACTGTGTTACTCTGAGTAATCTGATTACTCTGTGTGCTAACTGTGTGTCCTCTGGGTCCAGCTATGATTGTGTTACTCTGAGTAATCTGATTACTCTGTGTGCTAACTGTGAGTCCTCTGGCTCCAGCCATGACTGTGTTACTCTGAGTAATCTGATTACTCTGTGTGCTAACCCTGTATGTCCTCTGGCTCCAGCTACGACAACTCGTGGCGTCTGTGGGATCTGGAGGTGCAGGAGGAGATCCTCCACCAGGAGGGCCACAGTAAAGGAGTCCATGACCTGAGCTTCCATCCTGATGGCTCGCTGGTGGCAACCGGGTCAGTTGTGTTCCTGCATGTGCTTCTTTGTTCATGTTTGAGTCCAACCGGGTCAGTTCTGACCATTCTGATCGGTTTGATACACACCGGAAAAGTCCTCACCTGGATTTAACGAAGCAAACAGGCCTGTGAGGTGAAATACCACGACATGCACACGGGCATGAAAACGCCTAAAACCTACCGTAGGGGTTCTAGAGTATGGGATCAAAATCATGCCAGAGACAATTTGTGTGTAAAAAAGATTTTCATGTAAAATAATGTTTTGAAGTTGTATAACACAAGTCGTGCTTGTAAAAAAAAGTTATGAACCCACAGAATCATTTTGTGGTTGTGTGAGAAACCTTTGTGTGCAGAAATATTATTTGCAAACATGTAGATCAGTTTCGTAGTTGTGTTTTATTTTTCTGTGTGTGTGAAAATTGAATTTGTACCTGTAAAAGTTCCGCCACACAAAAATATCTGTACGAGTGCGACACCTAGGGCTCGTGTGCGACACTGCACCTACGAGCTCACAAAACAGAAACCTACAACCACAAAACTTTTTTACGGATTGAAGACAAGTCAAAGTCGTGCCACTAACAGCCAATCAGGACACTCCATTCTGGCAAGCCAAACAGCCAATGATGTGGTGGATTGGTGATGACGTTTATTTTTGGGGACGAAGACGATACCGTTAGCAAAGGCTCTTGGCTGCTAGCAGTCAGAGCGCAGCGGCAGCTACATACTCGTAGCAAGAAGGAGGCTGTTCAATCCGAAGCCGGCCACTGATCTGATTACTAACAGGCCACTGATCTGATCACTAACAGGCCACTGATCTGATTACTAACAGGCCACTGATCTGATCACTAACAGGCCACTGATCTGATTACTAACAGGCCACTGATCTGATTACTAACAGGCCACTGATCTGATCACTAACAGGCCACTGATCTGATTACGAACAGGCCACTGATCTGATTACGAACAGGCCACTGATCTGATTACGAACAGGCCACTGATCTGATCACTAACAGGCCACTGATCTGATCACTAACAGGCCACTGATCTGATCACTAACAGGCCACTGATCTGATTACTAACAGGCCACTGATCTGATTACTAACAGGCCACTGATCTGATTACTAACAGGCCACTGATCTGATCACTAACAGGCCACTGATCTGATCACTAACAGGCCACTGATCTGATTACTAACAGGCCACTGATCTGATCACTAACAGGCCACTGATCTGATTACCAACAGGCCACTGATCTGATTACCAACAGGCCACTGATCTGATTACCAACAGGCCACTGATCTGATTACCAACAGGCCACTGATCTGATTACCAACAGGCCACTGATCTGATTACCAACAGGCCACTGATCTGATTACCAACAGGCCACTGATCTGATTACCAACAGGCCACTGATCTGATTACCAACAGGCCACTGATCTGATTACCAACAGGCCACTGATCTGATCACTAACAGGCCACTGATCTGATCACTAACAGGCCACTGATCTGATCACTAACAGGCCACTGATCTGATCACTAACAGGCCACTGATCTGATTACCAACAGGCCACTGATCTGATCACTAACAGGCCACTGATCTGATTACTAACAGGCCACTGATCTGATTACTAACAGGCCTGCTGGAGAAGGCGGCTACTGGCAGAAGAACTTGGCCGGTTATTTTGGTGTTGATCGCCGCAGCTTATTGGATCGTATATTGTACTGGACGTGTGTTAGCTTGGAAAAGGCTAACGACTAGCACATCTTGGCTGGTCCCACTGGAAGCTGGCAACCGTTTAAAGCTGAGTCGTATAATGCTGACACTAACAGGCCACTGATCTGATCACTAACAGGCCACTGATCTGGTTACTAACAGGCCACTGATCTGATCACTAACAGGCCACTGATCTGATTACCAACAGGCCACTGATCTGATTACCAACAGACCACTGATCTGATTACCAACAGGCCACTGATCTGATTACCAACAGGCCACTGATCTGATTACCAACAGGCCACTGATCTGATTACCAACAGGCCACTAATCTGATTACCAACAGGCCACTGATCTGATTACCAACAGGCCACTGATCTGATTACCAACAGGCCACTGATCAGATTACCAACAGGCCACTGATCTGATTACTAACAGGCCACTGATCTGAGTTACCAACAGGCCACTGATCTGATCACTAACAGGCCACTGATCTGATCACTAACAGGCCACTGATCTGATCACTAACAGGCCACTGATCTGATCACTAACAGGCCACTGATCTGATCACTAACAGGCCACTGATCTGATTACTAACAGGCC